>SIJG01000197.1:0-39503 GCA_023374025.1 Heterodera schachtii
TATTATTGCCATTTTTCCATTTATCTTTTACTTTTCTCAATTTCACAGTAACTTGTTTCATTTAGAAAACAAAATCAAATTAAATTAATTAATGCCTTTTATTATAAGCCGGTAAAATTAATTATCTTATAAATATTAATAAAAAATTCAAATTCTTTTATGATGGAATAATTTTATTGAGTTTGCTAAAAGTCAAAAATTAAATTTATTTTTTTTATTTATAACATTTAAAATAACGTAATATTGAAATTTCGAATTAGATAAGGTTATGCAAAATCCCTATAAGAACCTTCAATATTGAAATTCAACCCTTAAAAAAATCAGCTTCATTTCAATAGCAATTAAATTGTTTTAAATTTAAACAAAAAACTTTTGCATAAAATTGAAAATATTTTTAAAAAATGCGAAATAAAATTGTAATAAAGAATTTCAGTCTTTTTCAATCTAAAATTAAAGACAACAATATTTATTTAAAAAATTTTTAGTTTTTTATTGGTGTATTTTCTAAAGTCTAAAATAGGCAAAGTCAATCATTTTGAATATTTCAAATATGTTAAAAATTCTTTTTTGCCTTTTGACTAAATTTTTTAAATGTTGGTTTGATGTTTCTATTAGCATTCTAAATTTTCGTTAAAGGGATCAGTATTTTTACGAAAAGATTAATATTCGCTCATTTAATTTTATATATTTATGCAATATTTTATAAAGATAATTTGATTATATATATTTTTCTTAATTTTAATATATTAATATGAAAATAAACTCAATGAAAATAATAATAACAAAATTATTGCAATTATAAATCATCTCATGTAGTAAATTCAAAATGATATTTGTTCAAAGTCAAATGACCTTTTCTTTAGCCAGAAATAATAAAATATATTTTTATACTACTTTTAAATATATTATTAAATATTGATGTCAATGAATTATAAATATTTTATGATTTCAATCTATGTAATTTAATATTCATTATCATTATGCAGAGACTTAGACATTTATTGATTAATTTATATTTTTAAAGTTTATTATGTATTAAATCATTTATTACATATGCATTAATTTTATTTATTTTTTATGATTTCAAAAAGTTATTTTGACAAAGTTATTGGCAATTTTTAATATAACATTCATGTTTTATACCATTTTTTGTAAATTTTTGTACTTTAATAAATTAAAAAATTTCAAAAAATCAGTTTTTGGTATTTGGAAAAAATATTATAAATTTTATTTTTACCTTTTCTTAAAATAATTTTTGTTTGTTATTAGCATTTTATCTTCAAATGTATGCTTATTTTGTGAATACATTAAATATAATTAACTTAAAGTAATTAATTGACCTTCTTTAACCCAAATTAATATCTATAAAATTTTCTTTAACAATAATAAATGAAATATTTAAAACTTATAAGTTTGAAAACATTATTACAAAAGCAGTCTTTAAAAAAGTTAATAAATAATCGCAATAAATATAAGAAATTTTTTTATTATACATCACGATCTGGCAGATGTATTTCGACAAGGAATTTCAAAATAATTTATATTAAAAGATAAGATAAAAATAATTAATTTAATAATTTGAAACTCAATATACGAGAAAATTTCTTATTTTCTTTACTAATAAAAAGTCAATGAAATGATTAATAAAAAATTATTATTTATTTTTAATTACATTTACTAAGAATACCAATAATATATATAAATTAATAAATTAAAAAATTTTGTATAATAGTTATAATTGTGTTTATTTCTAACAATAATTTCAGATCTGATAGAGATTTTTAAGTTATTTTTTTAATTTGAATTTTCAAGAACTTGGATTTTATTTGGAAATTTTAATTCTAGTTTTTTTCAAAATTTCTAATTAGGGGAATTGGGGAATTCTTTTAATTAATATATTTTCACTAAATTTTTTTGCTTCATTTTATTCTTGATTTTTTTATTCTTTTAAAAGACTGTTATTTTCTTATCAAACAAATTAATAGAATTTTCTATTTTTTATTTAAATTTAAATTATAATTATTGTTTTTGATCATCTCTTCTGAATTTATTGTACATGCCAAAATTCGTGCTCCAATTCACTATCGTGGACTTTTAGCCTAATCGATTTATTTGCCTAATGAATTGCATTATTTTATTGAACTAATCTGTAGTTGAAAATCAAAATTTTATAAACATATAGAAAATTTTTAACTATTATTATTAAGGAATTATTTACATTGATAGACGACAAATTCAGGACAATGCCTGGAAAGAGAAAGAATTTTTCTTAATTGTTAAGAATTAACTGACTTATCGCTTTAAAATTAGTATGCATTGAATTATAAATGCATTAAATATCAATAATAAAATAATTGCATTTATTTCTTAGCAAATAAAAATAAAAATATAAAAAATAGAGTTCCTTATGAATTTATTTATTAATGAATTAAATAAAAAAATATTTAAAAATTAAATTGTGTTTTGACGATTATTTTTATTTATTATTTTATCAAAAAATTTATATTAAATTTATATTCATAAACAAGAAATAATTTATAAATTAATAGATTTATCTTTTTAGTGGATTAAAGCAAAGTCTTTTGCATACAAGATAAATGATTAAGCAAACTACATTACAAAATAATTCTGAAATATATTATTTATGAGTTTTAAAAGGAATTATTTATTTAAAAAATTAATTAAAAACTATAATTTAAATTCTTACCTGGTCAAACATTTCAAATACCGTCCAGCAACTTTTCAGCTTTCAGAACCTAGAAGACAACAAAATTATTAAGAAGATATAAATTGAAATATTTAAAAATATGTCTTTGTGACAAGTTAAAAAGCACTTTGAATTATTATTATTAATATTAATTATTATTTTATTGAAAAATATTGAAATAAAATTAGAGTGAAGCGGGACCGGGAATTTTGGGCTTGAGCCATAACATTTATGAAATTATTATTTTTTGCATATAAACGCCACATGTAAAATTTTTGGAATTTTTATTTTTGATTTTTCAGATAGGTACCCTCAAATTCAGGACAAACCTGAAAAACCAGGACAGTTTGTAGCCCTGCAGAAAAAGAAAAAAATTCCTTTAAATCATCCAAACAAAATTATAAATTTCAAAATAGCATTAAATTTATTGTTATTTAGTATTTTATAATATTTTATTCAGCAATCTTTTAAGAGGAAAATTAAATAAATAAATAACCTTTTTTTGAAATAGCACCAATAATTAGAAAAATTCTTAATCAATATCATTAAATAGCATTTAATAATTATGATAAAAGCATAATTTTTTAAGAAGATTTCGAAATAACAACGTCTAAAATATACCAAAATAAAAAAATATTGAAGTATATCTGTTAAAAACATCTATTCACTTAAAGAGAATCAGAAAAATATTGTAGTGAATATATGAAAAATATTTATATTTATAATACATAATATATTAGTTTTTAATAGATTATTTTAATTCCCAAATAAATAAAACGTCGGAATATTGTAAAGTCACAACCTGTCAATAGGTACATTCAACGTTTTGAGCGGACGAGTTTATAATTGAAAAAATTAATTATATATATGTAATAATTTTAATATTAGTAATAAATATTCATTATTAAAATAAAGGAATTAATTAATTGTATATCGACAAGAAAAATTAAAGAAATTTAAATTTATAAATACAAAAATTTACGAATAAAATTTTTTGATGATAATTATAAAAACTTTTATGGAAAAAATATGGATCGAGCATTTATTTAAAAACGAAACCAAAAAGTTTCTTTCCAAAAATTATAAAATTAATAACATTTTTTAAAAAATTATTGGTGGGAAAATAAATTTCTATATTTTTTAAAGAATAAAAAAATAAATAAATAAATAAATATTTCTTTGTATAAATATAATAATGAAGGTTTGTTTATAAGTGAACAATTTTTCTAATTTTTTAAATTTTAGGTAATTATTCTCAGTAATTTTTTTTAGTAAAGTTTGAAAAAAATAAAATTAATTTTTTTTTTTTTGCAGAGCAAATTTTGTAATTAGAAGAAAAATCACTTCCTAATCAAATCCGAGTTAACAAAAAAAAGATAATTTTAAAATTAATACATAAATAAATTATAAAATTTTTGTAAAAAATTTTATAGAAATAAACTTAAATAAATGAATTAATTAATGTTAAAAAAAATTTATTTTTTACATAATTAAGAACTAATAAACTTTTGAAACTCAAGAAACTCTAACTACTAATTTTTTTATATATATTTATTTAATTATTATCGATGTAGATAATTAATTTTATTTGTTTTTCTTTCCTTAAATATTTATCATTTTCAAGCTTAATATTAGCCTTTTTAATATTTTACATGAAAAATTCACTTTAAATTTTTTTTATTTTAATTGTATTAATCATAGAAATTATCTCTTTTCTTCTTTAAATACTTGGGTTAATGTTTTTGATAATAAACATTTTTTTTAATTCTTGTGAAACTCCTGGGTTGGTTTTTTGTTTTTTGGATCCGTATTCATTGCGATAATTGATATTTTTTTAATTATCATAAAACTAACCGCAGAATGAAATGTATTTTAAGCTCCTAATTTTAAAAATACAAAAATTTTTGTGTTTTTTTAATTGATATCTTAATATTAATTTGTATTTTTCATATTTGTAACTTCTTCAAATTAAGTTCAAAATTTTAAATAAGATTTTGGAATTTTATGACTATAACTTGATATGACAATCGTATTTTGCAAATGTTTGGTTTTTAATAACTTAGTCAAGAAATATTTAAATAACCATCTAAATATAATTTAAAACTTTATTAAATTAAAAAGAAACAAAAAATATAGAAGAATTAAATTTTATTTTAATTTATTTTTTAATTCCTACAATTAATGATCTTTTATTAATTTTAAAACTAGAAAATATAAAAAGAAAAAATAATACAGCAAATTACTGTTATCCGTCGCCGTTCCAATAGATAAAAATATGGTTCTTTAAATAAATACTTTTAGTTAATTGTTTTCAATTATTTTATTGCATTCTCGTTTTCGGTAATTTTTGTGCTTTTCAATTTTATTTTATTCATTTTAATTATAATTTAATGCTAAAATTTTATTAATTTTCTTTCTTAATTTTTTTTGTGTCTTAAGTTGAATGTTTACGTTTTTTGTTTGAATTATTTTATTAATCTCATGTCCATCCTCTTTACATGTTAATAGATTGTTATTGTGATAATATTTCTATAAATGAATATTTTATTTTGCGCATGTAATTTTCTATGTGTTGATTAATCTCAGGAAGTAACTCAGATTTTAATTATAATTTAATTATTTAAAAAAAATTATATTAAACAAAATCGTTTGATTGCTATTTAGTTTAAGTGTTTTTTCGGTAAATCTTGGTTCAGAAATTAAGCTCTTCCCAAACACAACTTCTAATTATAATACAAAGGCAAGACAATTATGACAAAATAATTTTTTTTTTTTTTTTTATTTATTAAATATTAAATTTTATATACTTTAAGTTTTATTGTTGAAAACTGAAATAATTGAAAAAAAATTGTCGTTAGTACTAATTACATTTTTTTATTAACATTAACATGATTATGATATTGATTTTATCACTTTTTAATTTTATTCATAATGTGTTTCGTCACATTCAAATATTTAACAATTGTACTGCATAGACTTTAAAATTATTAAATACCTGTTTAAACCAAATAAAAAGCATTAATATTTTCCTAAAAATATTATTTTAGTTTGTTATTATATAAATCACAAAGAAATATTATTTTAATTATTTATTATTTTTTGTTATTATATAAATCCAAAAGAAATGTTAAGCAAAATATAATTTTCGATGAGAGATTAAGACATTAAAAATAATTATAATTTAATTAATAAAAAAAAACAGTGTAAAATATTATTAGGGCTTTTATTAGGAAAAAATGCCATTATTCAAATTTGGTTTCCTTTATACTTTAGTTTTTCGAAAACATTTAAATTCTTTCAAAATATTTTTCAAATTATTATTCATTTTAAAATCTTATTTTTTATATAAAATCTCTGTCAGAACAATTTGGTTATTGTTTTTAAATTGATGATATTTATTTTTTATTCTTAATGTTTGTATGACAACTCGCACCGTCGCCATATTTTTATAAATTTGCTAATTAAGAAATTTCAAATTGAAATTAATAAGTTATAAAAAATGCATAATTATAATTTTATTGAACATTGTTCACAAGAAATCGATACGCGCTTGAACAAACATGAAATCAAATAAATTTAAAAAATGATATTCTATTATATGATGCGCATTAATAAATGTTAAAAAATTACATGAACTTAAATGTTTTATATAAATTAACATTAAATTATTGAAAATCTTAAGTAGTCAAACTATTTTTGACGTTGAAAATAAATTTAATTATTACTTAAAGAAAAAAACTTAAATTAATAATTAAAAAAAATAATTTGTCCGATAAAAACTTTTTTACAAATATTAAAAAAGAACAATTTAAAAAAATGCAAAACCTTACCAACATTAATTATAAAAAAAACTTTTTAAATGCCCACTTTGGGTGCCAAGAGATCCGACTATAATTTAGAAACAAACTTTTTCATTTAATTTTCCATTGTAAAATTATTTATTTGCTTGTCTAAAATAAAATTGTCAATATATTGACCAAAAGTTGACATATCTACCATGATTATTTGGAAAAAAAGAGAAAATTTTAAAATAAACCTCGGAGGTAAATTTGTCAAAGTAACATTTTATTTAATTTAAAAATGGATTAAATAAAAAAAATACAGGAAAATAAAAATTAATTGCTCGAAAATTAAAATTGATTATAAATATAATAAACATTAAAAAATAAAATTTTAACTACTTTAAATATATTTTTTTCCTTGTTTTATGTAAAAAATAATAAAAAACTTACTGAAAAAACTTTTTTATTCATAACAATATTCTGCTTTTAAATTATCGCAATTCGTAAATTTTATAAATAATAAACTAATTATTTTTTATCATAATTACTTACCTTTGCATTGATTTTGACTTTGTATTTATGAAGCAGAATTCTTTCATAAGATGCTGAATTTTCTTAACCATAGTTCTATTAATCGCATTATAAAAGGATCATTACAACAGCAAACTTAATTAAAATTATATTAAAATATTGGCAACAAAAATTAATAAAAATTTATATTTTATTAATATGTTATTTTAATATTATAGTTATATAAAATAAACTTATGACATAAATAGCGCATTGGCACGGTAGTGTAATAAATAGCAAAAAAAAAAAAAAATAATAACTTTATTTTTTTGTGATTTAAAAAATGGAATTTATCAACAGCAAAACACTTTCTCAATTTCAATTGTAAATTAACAAAAAATATTAAAAATATTATATAGTATGTTTAATATTATGCTAGAATTGAATAACCACTTTATTTATTAGAAATATTCATTTTTTATGTAAAAAAAAACAAGCTAATCCTTTTAATGAGATCCTGGCAAAAACCATGAATATAAAAACAAAACTTTAAAAATGCTAGCATAATTTAAAAATTTATTATTAGTATTTCGAGCCATTATTGGTGAAAAAACAAATGGAGAATTTGAATATATCAAATTATATAATTCAATTAAAAGAAATAAATAAAGAATTGTTTATCTTGAATATTTCAAATGAAAAATTCATCATCAGGCTAGGAATTAATAAAGCTTCATTCAAAAAAAAATCATAAAAAATTAATTATGTTTAAAAAAAAATAAAAAAAATAACATTAAAATGGTCAATTAATTATCATTCAGAAAAAACTTTAAGGAATAGAAATAAATAAAGACTTAACTATTTAAAGGTTATTAAAGCAACAATAATAAAAAGTAAGTTAATATATACGTCTTTGAAATAATAAAAATAACATATATTTAAAAAATAACAAATTTTGAAAATCAAATAACAATTACTTCTTAAGTATTTAGAATAATGAATTACGATGGGTATAAATGTTAAAATCAAAGACAAAAATAAATAAAATAAAGAATATAATTAAAATTCGAAATCAATAAAATTATTATTTTGAGAATTAAATAAAAATGTATAACATTTCTACATTATTAAATATGATAATTTTTAAAAACAAGCTTTAATAAATGAACAATTTTCATGCATTTAAACGACTTTACCTTTTTGTATATCCATAAAAATGTGACTAATTCAATTCCTTCATAATTATTTTAAAAATATTAATGAATTTATTAAATAATTATTTTTTCTTACATCTTATCAAAAAAAAGACTATTAATGCATACTTTTTATATAAAAATAATAAAAACAGTTGCCTTATGTAGTCAGAACAATCAATATAGTGATGAGAAAGATAAACATCAGAAAGTCTTCGTACTACCTGCGGTCATTGTCATTATTTAGATTTAGAAACGAAATAAAAAAAAATATTTGAAATATCAATAAAAGAAACAAGAAATTAAATAAACCTTTATTAAGGAAATTTGTGCAAATATCCAGATTTATTCATCAAACCTTAAAACGTGATCAATAATTTCTAACAAGCAAAAAAATTCTTATTCAATACTTTTTGTGAATATATTAATACTTATATAAAATTTTTAAAAATAAAATTATTTTTTAACATTACAAGATTTAAAATTTAAAATCTTTTAATTAAAATCATAATAATTAAATGATTATTTATCAATGTTAAAATTTGATCTTTATAAACATGAACAATTTAATCTAAATATTACATTATTATTAAGATATATTCAAGCCAGGGCTACATTCATCCCAGCATAAACCAAGGCTTAACAAGATTGGTACTCAAAAATGACACTTAAAATTTAAAAAAAAAAAACAAATAATTATAGATAAATGCAAAAAAAAATTTAATCGACTTAAAAAACTCATTTATCTATAATAATTATTTAAAAATTATGTTTATTGAAAACTCTATCAATGAATTAATAATTCTATATTAGCATATATAATATTTCGGGCGAAAATATTACAAAATATGTTTTTTTGCAAATTTATTTCAATTCATTTTTAAAGAATCAAAATCAATTATTAACATAGTTAATACAGTCAATTGCATCTTTTTAAAAATTCAATATATACAAATTTTTTCTTTATAAATATGCTAAAATAATAGAGTAATCTAACACCTCCACAAACGATTCAAATACCTGTTGATGGGATATGGTGAATAAAAATTAAAAAGTGAGAAAATCAATTTAATCAAAACTAATATCCCCGACTTTTCTTTACCAGAGAATCGGGAAAGAAACCTAGATAAATCTTGCTCTAGGATTCAGCGAGGATAGCATTCCGATGTTCCAAAAATTTGCGAAAGGAAAATCGGAATTCCGAGGCCCAAAAATGTCATGAATCGGATGCTTAAATCGGAAACTCGTACAGTTGATAAGAGAAAAATTAAGATATTTTAATAAATAAAAAATTACATAGTGAAAAATAAAACAACAAAAAAATGCTATAAAGCTTTATGTAAATTCTTTCATAAAATTTAAATGCTTTTGAAAAAATAATTAAAAAATTATATTATAGACAAAATTAAAATTAAAGAATAAACAGAAATAAATAAATTTAAAAAAAATCATCATTTAATACACCAAGAAAGATGAACCAGTGAAATGGCTGAGGTCTATAGCTAATTATATTGAGAATTATTTCTAAAAATATTTATTCAATAAAATATAAGATTCTTTTTTTCTATTTTTTATAATATAAAATATGTATATATTTAATTGTTTTTTTCATTTTTGTAGGGTGTAAGGTTTTTGTCATATCAATTTTTTTTATTTAAATTAAAATTAACACATTTTATCGAAACGATTAAAATAAATTAATATATATTATCTAGTATATTAATTTTGTTTTTAGCAATAAGAAAATTTAAATAAATTAAATAAAAAGAAAGGCTATTCTTGTTTTGTAAATGCTCCATAAAAACTATCTGTTTTAATTCTAAATATAATTAATGGAAATTTAATGGTTTATTCTAAAATAAGATATAATATAAAGATAATAATCATTTTTAAATAAAATCGTTAAAATGAGAAAGACAGAATCTCACCTTGAGAGTAAATCTTCAAAAGAAATTAAAATCTAAATTCATGAATACTAACAAATAATTAAGTAAATAAATTTTATGAATCCATAATACAATAAAAAAGTGTTTTGATATAATTCCGTTTTTATAATTAAATGTATTTTTTAATTTTTGAAATAAATTTGCTTTAATAGTTTTAATATTAGCATAAAAATTGGAGCAGAATGAAATATTTTAGTAATTTTCATAATAAGAATAATTTAAAATTATTAATTATTCAAATAATTAATAATATTTATTAATGAACAAAAAAAGACAATAAACATAAATTCATTAATAAATTATAAATTGGCAATAAAAGGTATTATTGATTAAAATATTAATAATAAAAAGTATATAATTTTATTAAAATTTTAATAATTAATTTAGAAACTCTCTTATTTAAAAATTTAGTCAAGTCTATGATGAAATGCAAGGAGAGCCTTTAACATGATAATAAATTAATGCAAAAAAATTAAACTCTCGATTAATAAATATTAAAAAACAAAATGAAGTTAAAAAATTCTAACGGCAAAAGTTATAACGACAAAATTTAAGAAATATCATTAAAATTACCAAAGGATTTTACTATATAAGTTTTTTTGTTTCTTAATTTTCTATTTTATTAAATTATTATCAACAAACTATAGATACAACATAAAGGTTTTTAAAAATCATTATCTTATCTTAGCGAGTATTTTACTTTAATACTAAAGAAAAATTAAATAATTTAAAATGAAAATAACAAAGAAATAATGGTGAAAACATTTTTTGGTCATTTTCTTAATAAAATAATGAAAAAGCATTTTATTAAACAAAACAAATATGTGACACATGGCTAAACAAAAGCCAAAAAGTATTTTATATTATTAAAAGTAAAGTTTTTACAAGTATTGAAATATTGAAGAAATAGGCAAGTGAATAATTAATTAAACATTACTTTTGAAAAAAAATTAACAAAAAATTGAATATGTGAAAAAAATATTTTTACAAGTAATAAACCATAATTCACAATATCTAAAATGAATTTTTGCATGTATTTTTTTTTATTTTTGATATAATAAAATAAATATTTGAATAAAATTTGATTTATTTTTTCTGGCGCCCGGAAAATGCGTCAGTGGAAAATGCGTCAGTGGAAAATGCGTCAGTGGAAAAAGCGTCAGTGAACATTTTATTGTTATAAAAAACAAGTTCCTTAAGTTTTCGGAATCACTGGTCACGAATCCGGTATCCATTTCCGTCAAATTCCGAACCGCGAACGGAACTCGAACAAAAACTCGAAAGTCCAAATTTTCGAATTTAACATTTTTGGTTCAAAAACGGCATAAATGATATATTATTGAAGAATTGATGGGTTTCAGTTTGTTTCCGTTTATTTAAACCGGTTTTGAACCAAATAGGTTAATTTCGAAAATTTGAACTTTCGACTTTTTGTTCCAATTCGGGTTCGAGGTTCGAAATTCAGTACTACATTCTTGTAGAATTATACTTCTATATTAAAATACCAATACAACAGAATTTAATATTAAAATATTTGTATCACTGACGCATTTTCCACTAACGCATTTTCTACTGACGCATTTTCCACTGACGCATTTTCCGGTTACGATTTTTTCTATCCTTACAAGAATATTTTATTAAAAGCGGCATTTTAAAAATATATTAAAAAGAGACAAACGAACAAGAATTAATTCATTTTAAAAATCTAAAATCAAATAATAAATAATGCTTTGTTCTTAAATATTTTATATATTTTAAATTAATTTTACGAAATTTATCCTAAAAATAATTTTTTGAATAAGCAAATATTTATTAAAAATGATGAAAATAAAACGACTCGCAAAATTAAGATATCACTTAGAATTAATTGAATTTCTGAAGTGATGCACGAAAATTAATTAAATACAGACCGGAATTTTCAAATTGTACAAATGCCCACACAAATTAGTCAAATTTCTTATAAATTTTGTTAATTTTTGAAAAAAAATTATTCTTAAATAATAATCTTTTTATATAATTTTTGATTTCTTATTTCTCAAAACTGTTTATGTTCAATTATTATGGAAAAATTAAAAAATTCCCGTTAAAAAATATGATATTAATTAGTTTTTTCTTTAAAAAATAAGAAATTATTTTGAAAAAATAATAATTTGGCAATTTTAAGAACATTTAGTTTTTGAGTTAAATTTATTTTTATTATTTATGTTTTTATTTTTTAGCTTGAGTTAACAATTAAAAGTTTTATTTTTATTCTCATGGTGTGAATCTCCAATATCTCTGTCCGCTTGTTCATTGCCTTCAATTAAATTTTTTGTTTCTTTTTATTAATAATTGTGATAGATTATAGATATTTCAGTTGTTTATTATTTAAATTTTATATTAAAAAATGTGTGAATTTTTTCATAATTCGTAAAATTAATTTTTCGTTAATATATCTTTTTTTATCATTTATTTATAATTTATTAAATTACATAAACCTTTATTAATAATTTCTTATTTATTTATTATTTATTATGTTTTGAAAAGTTAAAATTCAGTATCTATGGGATTTCCAATAATTCCCATATGCTTTAGTTTTATAATAATTTAATTTTGGAAAATAATATTAATTATCAATAATTATCAAAATAAAAAATTTTTTTGAAAAATACCAAGAATTATATTTATTTTATGTTTTGGTGTATTGAAGAATATAAATTTTTATTTTTATTAGAGACCCAGCCGGGCCCGGAACCGGGTTCTACGGGGCCCGGCAACCCGGCCAGGCGATTTTTGGAAAAGCCCGGCTTGACCGGGTTTTGAGAGGCCGGACCCGGAACCCGTCATTTTTGGCCAGGTTTTACCGGGTCATGATAGCCAAAATCTGTTCATAATCTTCGAAAATCTCTTTGGCATAATGTTTATGAATGTTTTTTTGTAAATTTTCTGGTTAAATTTTTTCATTGAACAATTTTACTTTATAGAAAAAATAATTTAGGTGTTTTTCTTTTTAATTTTTAGAAAATGAATCTTATTTGGAAATTGGCCTATTTAAAAACGTCAAAGTTTTCTTTACGTAAAAAATAATTCAAAAAAATTTCAAAATTTCTTTTTTGGACAAAATCTATCAACAAATAGCATTAAAAATTACAAAGTTTCCCCCGGCTGTGCCTATCGGTGCATGTAAAAAATAATTTAATTATAAAAATATAATAATAATATCCAAAGATAATCACTTTTAAATATGATCCATTAATTTTCTTAAATAAAAAATTTTTATATTCTTAATGAAAGAAAAAAAATTAAACAAAAAGATTAAAATATATTTTGTTGTAATAATTTCAATATTTAAATCCATTATATTAAATAATTTTTACTATTTTTTCATTATCTCGTTTACTACCTCGTCAATGGATAAGCTTTGAAATTTGAATCGCTTTAACTAATTATAGATTTTAAATTTAAATACGTCAAGATTTAAATTTAATGGTTGCAAAAACCAAAGAAAATAATTGCAAGAAGGAAAATAATTACAAAAAAGAATTTCATTTTTATTTTATTCAATTTTAAATTTTTCCATCCAAATTTAATATTTAAAAACTTTTTGGGATAGTTTTCGCTAAAAAATGGAAATCCTTTAAATGAGAAAAGTCAATTTAAAGTGCTAAACACATGCCAGCATTTAATTTAGCAATAAAGTTCATTTCACCAACAATAAATGTCATATAAAAAACCTTTTCTTAATAATCGTTGATTATTATTATTATTATTAACATTTTTAGCTTCGATTGTCAGCATTATTTTGCTAACACATTAAAATAATTAATTTTAATTTTTCTCCTTCACCCTCTTTATCCCTTATTTAGTTAATACGCTTTTTATCATTACTAACTTTAGTTTGTTTCTTTGACTCATGTCATGTCATTTCAAATTTTCTTGATATTATCATTCCAATTGCAGTATGTTTGCTATACATTTAATTAAGATTCTTTCTTCAATTTTCTCGACTTCCGAGGTTCCTCTCTGTCCACTTCAAATATTCATAGTTTTAAAAATTTACGATTTTTATTTTTTGTAATTTAAAAAAACCAAAAATGGCTTTCGTAAAATAAATAGAACCGATTAAGCTTTTTTTGGCTTATTTGTTCTTTGAAAACATAATATTACAATAACTTGAATATTAGAAGTAAATTAAATATTTTATTACATAAGCGTTGATTTTATTTTAAAAAGTTAAATTATTTATCGCTATTATTTAAAAAAATTATTGTATTTAATAGCTACTTTTTGTTTGAAAATATTGATGTGATCAGTTTTTCGCGGTTCCATTTTTCTTGAAAAAGCCTATGAATAGTGTAAGAAAAATTTTCTTGATTTTTACGTTATTATTGCAAAAGAATTTTTATTTATTTTTATTATTTTGAATGTTTTTTTAAAAAGCATTTACAGTTACTATAATATGCCATTGTTTTATTTCATATTTTCACGAAGACTGTATTAAAAATTTTAATAAAATCCAAAAAAATATAATTTATATATATCATGGTCTTTAATTTTAATCATTCTTAATGCAATATTTTTGATAAGTAATTATTTATTCAACTAATTAAATAATATTAAAAGTTAAAATTCTCTGAGTAAGATATCCAATTTTTTAAATTTTTCTCAAAAATTATATTCAAGAGTCGATATTGTATAGTGATTAATAATTTTTAGATGAATTTTCACAATAAAATTTATACGCAGATAAAACATAATTAAAAGAATTCAATTCACAAGTAACTAAAAAATATTAATTTTAATAATTTTTCGTTATATATATATTTTAATTGAAATATTTTTTTAAATTTCTATTTTAATAATCTTTTGCTCTGTAAAATCTTAATAAAAAATAAATAATTGAGACTTAAAGAAATAAAAATAGATATTTAAATTATTTATATAAACCTTTCCGGACAGCCTAAACTAGCTAATAATAGATAAAGTATTTTACACACTGTAATTTATAATTATTTCATCTATAATTTGCATTAATTAAATTTTAAAATATCTAACCCTGAAACTATAAATAACAATACAAGGAAATTTAAAACTGAAAAAATTCATTATCCATTTATATATCTTTCATTCTTGATATTTATAATTTAAATTTCAGATGAGTCGAATGAGTGGCCGTATAAATATAAATTGTTGTACAATTATTTTATAAAAAAACAAGCACACATTAATTAATTGTGTGAACAAATTGAAACTGAAATTGATCGCCAAAGTCGAGAAAATTTAAGAAAGAATTTGAATTAAAAGTAATAACAAGCATTTTAGCATTATTTAAAAACAATTTGTACAAATAAAATAATATTCATAAAAAATGTTTAAAAAAAATAAATTCGGAAGAGATTTATTATTCTTATAATTTGTTAATTATAATTAATTATTGGGTTTTAAAATCCTAAACTCTTTGCACAAAAGCTACCAAAAAATTTTCATGGGAATAATTGATTAAACAATTTGTAAAGAAAGCAATAAATAAATCCTAAATAAAATTTAAAAAATCACGAATGATGTTAAAATCTTACTATTTTATAAAAATTTTTTAATGGCTTTAGAAAATAGTTATTATTACACTATACATTTGAAATTTTTTATAAAGTTTAAGCGGTTTAAACAGACAGCCAAATTTTTTTAAAAATTATTGAACAAATTCAGATAAGTCTGAATCAAATTAAATATAATTTCAAATTTCGAATAAATATAAAAAATTATTATAGGTATTACAAAAGAACTTAAGACTGCAATTGGAATTATATTATCAAGAAAATTTAAAAAAGCATAAAAATGTCAAGTAAAGGAAACATACTAATTGTAAATCAGCAACGATAAAGAGCATATTGACTAAATCAAGGATAATGCGCTTGTTTTAAATTAATTATATTATTGAGTTGTCAAAATAATGCTTACATTCGAAGCTAAAAATTAATAATAATCAAAAATTATGTCAGTAACGGTAAAAATAAAAAATTTAATATCTATAATTCATATGATTATTTAAGGTAAAAAAAAATAAAATAAATAAAATTGGTTTATTTCACTTTTAAATGTAAAAAACCCACAATAAATTCAATAAATTAGAAAATGGTTTTTAGGTGAAAATTGATTAACTAAGTGAAAAAAAATTCCATATTTTTTTATGCCTCCGAAAAGGATTTTGAAAGTTATGAACTAATTTTCTTTCTAATTATTTGCATATAAAAGTGAACATCGTTGTGCTAAAAATGATGCCAACCAAAAAAACTGGAAACGAATATCAATAAAAATTTCTAGAATTGGGAAATTTATGATTCTTTCATTAAAAACCAATATATTCAAATCAATAAAATAGGAAATAAAATTTTAAAAAAAAATTGTTACTGCATATGTTTAGCAGTATCATTTTTCATAATGCGCTATAGAATTTCACAGATTTTTCGTGTCGCAAAGAGAACTTCGGAGCCGAAGGTTAAAAATCGTAAAAATAGTCGTTCATATTTATCACAAAAAGTCACTTTGATGAATACAAATATTCTAATAAATCATCATTTGTTAATTTTATTATTTAGCAAAAAACAAATTAAAGACAGCATTTTAAGCAATACTTGAAGTATTTAAGAAAAAATTTCTTTTGAGTCAAGGCATCTCATCCACAGGTAACTCTTACACATTATTATTTTTTTTTGTACGAAAAAAAACCAATTAATATTTTCAATAATCCTAAAGAAATTGAAAAAAAGAATAATAATTTTATATTAAAAAAAAGTTCCAATAAACCATTACTAAACTTTTATGATTAATTTATGGGACAAAAATATAAATTTCAAGAAAATAATATGAAAAATTAGTATAATTTACTAAATAATTAAAATAAATACATATAATTGTAGTAAATATTAAAATAATAATCTCTGGAACATAAGTCAACAAAACGAGCCTTATTCTTTTCATTTAAAAGATCTTAAATAATCAAAGAAATAAGTAAGCATAAATAATAATAATAAAAAAATATTACATATTCTTGAGCTCATAAATAAGAAAATATTAATTATACATATTCATTGTTATTTTATGCAAGTAAATATGTCAAATTTTAATTTTCAAAGTAGAACTTATATAAACGGGATTTAAATTTAAAAAATATGAAAATTTGGGTGAAAGAACTAATGAAAAATTAAAGAAATTGAATTATTTATCTATAAATTTAGTGTTGTTTTTTAATAAGATAGATTTCTTAATTAATTTTTGTGGAATGAGTAAAATTATTATGCAAGAATGTAAAAGCATAATAAAAAAATATTGTAACTTTATATTAATTATTATATGTAATATGCATTCAACAAAAACTAAAAAATAATTAATAATTTATTCTTTTAAACTAAATAATCGCTTATAGGTAAAAAAGATTTATAAAATTCTAATTCAAAATTTATTTAAAAATAAATCGAATCGCAGATAAAAAAGGATGAATGAGTAGCAACTCTTTCAAGTATAAATTTTAAATTATGAATAAAATAAATTAATTATTACAATTATATCCCATTTGAAAAGTGGGAGAGAAAATGGTCAATAAAAATAATAAAAATTATCATAAAATTTATTTTTTACAATTACAATAAGAAAATAAATATATAAAATTGGCTAAAATTGACAAAAAAATACCTAAATAATATTTTTATATTGGCCCAATTTATTTACATTTACCACTTCATATGTTTGCATAATTTCAACAATCAATAATTGGAAAGATTTGTAAATTTAATTAAGTACTTTTTCAGTAGATTAGTGAATTCTCTAGGTCTAAATATGGTTTTATGCATTAAGTTTTTTTAGTAATTTATATTTTATTTTGACTTGTTTTCTTAATATTTCTGTACTTAATTGTTGCTTTTTTTTTCAATATTTTTTATTATTTTAAAAATAATGAATTCTTTTTAAATTATTTATGTTTGTCGTGGTTTGATTAGGTACAAAAAAACTGGTACCTTAGAGCAATTTATATATTTGTTTTTAAATGGTTCGCAATCAAAATTTTACTCAATTTTAAATTATGATGTTTAAAAATTTTTGCTAAGCATTTTCTTTCTTTAAGTTTGAAAAAAAACATTGATCATTCAGAATTTATTTTAAAAAAATATTTATAAAAAAAATCGCATTTATAACTAAAGAATAAGACCTAGTGATCTTATAATTATATCATAGTAATAAGTTGGGTTTGTAGGCTATATAGGTTTTTTAATAAATTTATTTTTTTTTTAAGATTTTCTTTTTTTCACTAGAAAGTCGGTAAGAAATAAAGTATTTAATTATTTATTCCTCGGTAAATTTCATTGCATCTTAATTAGCTTTTGAATTTATAATTAAGTTTCAATCTATACTTGCATTTCAGTACAAGTTGTGAATTTTTTAACAAATTTCTTTTTTTAAATTATTTATTTTATTTCATGTACATTTCTCGTAATGATCAATCAAATCATCGGTTGTGCACGTGTGAAGGTTTAACTACATATAAATTTTTGCAATATTTCTCATTTTTAACATATGATTTTAACATTGTAAATCCAAAAAAATTTCAATAATAAAAAAGATGTATAAATTATTTACTCTTGATAACTTCCAACTAACACGAAATTGTTCTTCATATGGATACATTTTAATGAACTTTCGTATTTATAAATGAATTTTAATTTAATAATAAAAATATAAAGATTTAAAATATATATTTTTATTTAAAATTTTCTTCTTTTAATCATATGATTTTTAAATTTATTTTCATTTTATTTATTTTATTTTCTTCTGATGTTTTATATATTAATGAAAAAAGGATAAGTATATTTTATCCTTTATTTACATAATAAAATAAAATTAGAAAATCGAAATATTTTTTATTTTTTAAATTATATTCGATTTAAGAATTTATCTGGTTATGAATTTTTATGATAGCTGTTTAAAAAAAAGTAGTAATAAAGAAATGTTAATTTCTATTTAATATATTTCTATTTTCACATTAAGTTCATTTATTTTACTAAAAATATTTAGTGCATTATTGGCGGAGTTAGAAACATGGGAAAACAAAAACAAAAATCGAAACATAAAAAATCAAATATAAATTTTAAAAATTGTAAAATTTTCTGTTTATTGCAAATGTGCAAAGAAATCTAATTTTATCATTAAAAATATTTATATTATTTCACCGAGACATTAGCTGACTGGGCAGATAGTTTCTTTCATCCATCTCATACAATTTTCGATATTAGAATTTTTTGTTACGAAATCGGTTTAAGCACTTTAGGCTATCAATCCTGCAATAAAAGATCATTTATTAATTAAGCAGTCTTCTACGAATTGGAAACAAATTATTATTCTTATCTTCAACTATTAATAAATCATATAAAACATTCAAATTCCCAGGCGACGCCTATCGATGTTATAAAACTTTACTCATAAAACTATCAAAAAAAAAAATGGGTAATACTATAGATGGTGGGCCCCTGCCCTCTCTTTGGAAGAAAATTCTTTGTTCTAAAAAGTCGTGAAAACATGTTTTTGAGGGTTTTCTGGGTCGGTAAACTCGAATCCAACGATCCAACGGTTTTTGAATGAACTATTTTGATCAATTTATGAACAAAAGAAAGAATTTTGAATGTCGACTTTTTCTTCAAGTTCGGGTCAGGAACTTGAAACGGGTCAAAATGATGTTGGGTTCGGGTTGTCCTACCCAGAAAATTCCCATAAACATCTTTTCACATTTTTTTGAAAAAAATATTTTTTTCTTCCAAAAAGGGGGCCCACCATCTATATTTTAAAAGCTACTCCTTAGAAAAGTAGAAAAATTTTCGTCAAAAAATTTCCATTTGATGGTTTTTGAGCAGGGCTCGCAGATGAAAACAAAAGCCTCATTTGGCAAGAAAAAAAGCCTCATTCTGGATCAAAATAGCTCATTTTTACCAATTTATTCAAACACGTTTAAAGTATTCAAATATTGTATTTTTGATTGTCCATGATCAATTTGAGCAATTTTTTGTAGAAATAGGTAAACATTTTGTGAAATTCTAAGCATGAAAACCGAAATTGAAATGGCCAAATTTTAGTTTTGAGTAAATTTTCAAGAAAATAAAGGATTTATAGGGTCCGGTGGTGCCGATAGGCGCGCCGGGGGAAAATTAAGAATTTTGAATATATTTTTAGCTGATTTTCATTGAAAAAATTCTTAATTTTGTGAATTTCGGAAAAGAATTAGTTATTTTCTAGTTTGTATGAAAAATTTAATAAAAAACCACAAAAAGCCTCAAAGCCTCATGTTGAAACGAACGAGCCAGCACCCCGCCTATCTGCACCTCGGGACTTATTTTCCCATAAATTTCAAACAATTAAATTATTTTAATTTTAAAAAATTAGATAATTTTTATTTCAATCAGAATTCTTGTTTTTATTTTTCGACGGTGTCGCATTTTTCAACTTTTCGTCTACAATAAATCATTTATCAACATATCAATCGTATAAGAAAGAAAAAAAATTCTGCCAATCTTTCAGCTCTAACAGCCACAAGCAAACAGGAAACAGTGGATGGTGGACCCATTTCCGATATTGCAATTCTTCAAAGTACGGCTGTCATCAAGTCGACGTTCTGAAATAATTTTAATTTAAAATGCGCAAAGTAAAGAATCAAGGCATTGTCGAAACGAGTTTTAAAAATTAGTTTCGCTTATATTGGCACAAAATCGCTAAAATTAGCAATTTTGTACAAATTCAGTTAATAATTGCCACTCGTAACTTTTTTTTCGAAAATTTTTGGGGCCTAGAAATTCCAAATTTTCAGTCCCTATGAATTTTAAACATTATTTTCCAAAACTCTCCCGACTTCAAGCCATATTTGGTTTTCAGATCACAGATCAGATGATGCAATTGACTTTTTTGATTAGCACCAAATGCTGTACTAGCATTATTTTTTGTCAGATTGTTATCAAAATGTTTTCAAAATTTGACGCTATAATTTTAAACGGCGAATTTTGGCCAATTTTCATAAAAAAATCACCAATATTTTTTCTACATTTTCCGATTTTTGTGTGGTTCTTAATCTTTATGAGGGAAAACATCCATAATTCGGCACTCGTCCTCATTCAGAAAACGGAACTCCGGAAAATTGTGCTCACTAGAGACCGCGCATCTGCGGTCGAAGGGATCCCGAGTCGGTATCCCGACCGAATCCCGAAGACTGGAAAAACGACCGAGACGGATCCCGAGGTCGGGATCCCGAATTTAATCCCGCAGGACCCGAATAAATCCCGCGGGATCCCGATCCCGTCAGTATCTAGTTGCTCACCTACCAAATTTTGTACAAAAACTCTACGATTACATGGGCATATTGCTGAATGAAAAGTTATTACATTTTATATAGAAAATCGCAATTCAATGTTTTTGAGGTTTAAAATGAAAAATTCCTAAGTTGCATAATTTGGAAAACTAATCTACCAGCGAAAACCAGTCTTTGATGATCAATCAAAATGCCTTCAATGCGCTCGATTTTGGTTTTGATTTCTTCGATTGTGTTGCTTGGAAGAAGATCAATGAGTGTGAGTGTTTTGCCGGTCAACATTTTAACATAGATTTTAAATCCATGCCGATTCTGTGCATGAAAAATGAAAAATGTAATTTTAAAAAATAATAATGATGAGGGATGAGAATTTAATTCGAAAGAAATCACGGCAATTATCTGCTAATTATTGGTCCCACAAAAAAGGTAAAAATGAAAATAAAGCAATTTTAAAGCTAATTCGAGGTACTGAGTACGAGTCTGAGACCATCTTTTTGCAAAGTTTCGATACTTAGAAATCTCCCCAATCATCTCCTTTTTATGTTTTACTTTAATTTGTAAATGTTGAAACTCTAGCAAAAGAATCGTTTTTATAAACTGCAATTCTATAAATGGTTTAAAAAATATTTTTTTATTTTTGGCTAATTTATCATGACTTTTTGACGATTTTTTTTGGTTTTTAATAGACTTTTTGGTCATTTTTCCTCATAAAATTCCCATCCTAATATTAACTTAAAATCCATCGACCGCTAAATTTGAATCTTCACTATATGTTTATCAACTGATTGGTTTTCAGCGATTTTTGGTAAAAATCTTTGAAAAATTAGTAGTTTATGATAAAATTCTAAAAAATTGTTGAAAAGTTTTTGAAATAATTTTTCTGGAATTTTGTTACGGAAAATTTCCTAAGCATAATTTTTCGGGGGGGGGGGGGGGGGGGGAGGAAGGACCTGCGCCGCAACTGATTGTGAGCTTGTTGGCAATGTTCGTTTTTGTATTTCTTTCAATTCTTTTATTTGTGTCTCAATTTCATCAATTCTGGCCAAATGTTTAACAAATTGCCCAATACAAACTGAAAAATGATTTATATTAAATTAATTTGGTGCTAATTGGCTTGGTTCCAAAGCTGTCAAAAATATATGAAATCTCCTTAAAATATGTAAAAACTAAAAATTCTCAACCTAGTAAAAATTTCCGATTTATTTAAAATTTTACTGTATTTTCTGGCCAATTCTTTTTCCAATTCAGCATATTTGTCCAAGCACTTCTTCTGTTCTTCATCGAGCTTTTGGATTTGTTCAATCAAAGCTTAAATATTCAATAAATAATAAATTCTCGCTTTATCCATTTTTGTATAATATTTTCTAATAATTTTTTGTCTCCGTAATTTTCCATTACCGTTCTCCTGCTGTTCCATTTTTGCAACTTTCGTTTTCATTTCGTAGAGCTCATCCAACGTTTCTCTTTGCTTTAATTCAGCTTTAAGCAGCCCATACATGGACAAGGGGGGGGGGGTCAAAAATTTGCCTTTACGAAATACGAAATACCCCCCCACCCCCCCTCAGAGGCCAAAATTTTTACGAAATTGAAAAAAACGCTCAAAAATTCTTTCTGACGACCTTTTTTTTTTTTTTTTTTGCTTTTCAGTTCAATTTTTCCTTTTTTAATCACATTTTTTGCGGCGTTTTTTCAAATAAACTTTTGGGTAACTGGGGGGGGGGGGGGGGGGGTCCGAGACGGTGCCGATAGGCGCCGTCGGGAAAATTTTTAAATTTCAGTGCAATTCGTTACCAAATTTTGTGTAAAAAACGACCGAATTTTGCGATTTTTAGACAATTTTCAAAAATTTTTTTAACAAATTTTCATTAAAAAGTAAAATTTCAAATTTCGTAAAAAAATTTAAGGAATACTAAACGAAATTCAATTTCGTTAAAAAATTTACGAAATAGGAAAACGAAATTCAATTTCGTTAAAAAATTTACGAAATAGGAAAACGAAATTCAATTTCGTTAAAAAATTTACGAAATAGGAAAACGAAATTCAATTTCGTTAAAAAATTTACGAAAAAGGAAAAGATGAAATAGAATTTAGAGAAAATTTTAACGAAATGCAATTCAAAATCGTAAAAAATTTGAATTTTTGGCACAAAATTTAGATTTTTTTTTCAATTTCGTAAAATTTTCCCATCTTTACCGGTGCTTTTTTGATTTTGGCCGAAATTTTTACGAAATTGCCTCGGACCCCCGTACGATTTACGAAATTGACCCCCCCCCCCTTGAACACCTATGAAGCAGCCTCTGAAAAACATACGAATGGGAAACAGAGGAAATTATTCAAATTTTGAAAATTTTCTTAACAAAATTCATATATTTAAATTATAATTTTAATTACTTGAAAACAATAATAAAATAAAATAAAATTATGAAATATTTACCTTTTCAATAAATTAAAAATTTTTTTTAAAAAAAATTTTGCCGCCGAAATTAAATTGGCCGAAATTTTGTTGGACAAAATTTCGCCCTTATAAAAAAATTTCTAAGATTTTTTAATTTCTTAATAAAATATTCCTAAGGTTTTTTATTGAAATTTCTTATAAAAAACCCAGAAAAAAGGCTAAAAATGAAAATTTCATCGCGCAATGTCTTTTCCTAAAACGGATTTTCGGGGTTCTCAGATTTTTCCCATAATTTTGACTAACATTTTCAGCCTCAACTTTTGACAGTTTGTCCTCCTCCGTTCGCTTCGCTTCACTCAGTCCCTTCTCCAATTGCTCACATTTTCTGCTTAATTCTTCCACTTTTGAACTGAGTGAATTGTCAAAAAATCCTGGAAAAGTGATAGCTTATGAATGAATTAATTATAATGCATTATAATTAATTAATTAATTAGCCCCATTTACCATTTCCATTGTTTGTCAATCCTTCCAAATTGCGTTTGCGCTTTGGCGTCGCTTCGTTTCCCTCCATTTTCATTTGTCGTCGCGCCAATTCCGCTGCTATTTTTGCTTCAATTGCTTTTCGCTGGGCCTCCAATTGTTCCAATTCATTTCCATCTTCGGACAGGGCAAAAGAAGGCCAAAGATTGTCTAAAAAAGTAGAGAAATTTTTGTGTTGATTTTTTGATTTTTTAAATTTTTTTTAAATTATTAAGTCGCTTTATGATTTTCTAACTTAATGGCACGGAGTTAAGCCTTCGAATGGTTTTACAAAAATTTGACGTTTTGAAAAAAATCTGTATCTAAGTCGAAAAATTCCATTCCCAACATTAATATTCTTTAATTCCATTGCTAATTTGCCGTTACTTTGGTCTGTGATGTCCCCCATTATGAATGATGTGTTCTGTGTGATTGTGAATAAAATAAATATTAAAATAATTAATTTTGAAAGAAAAATTCAAAAAAATGGACATTTGCCAACAGGCAACCATTTCAACAACTTTCAACAACCGGACCCGAATTTTCGAGTTTCACATTTTGATTTAAAATGGTTAAATAAACATGGAAAATGGGCGGGCGGGCGGGGGGGGGGGGGGGGGGGGGAATCCAGTTTTAGTTAACCTTTTTAGTCGTTTTTTGGAAGAAAAAAAAATAAATCAATTTTTGGATGGAAATGAATGACCTAACATTGATTGATTGGTCTGTGTGCAAACGCTAGCCTCATAACGCTGGAAAATTTGAATTGTAAGGAAAAGGGACCAGGGCTAGGGCTAGGCTTATTTTGTAAAATTTTTATTGTACGAGTTGCCATTGACCCTCAAAAATCACGGGTTCATGTGACAATTACGTGAAAGTCACGGGTTCGAATTTTTTTCTGTTTTTTTTCACAAAACTTTAATTAATCAGATAAATGATAAAAATAATTGAAAACTTCCAAGCATTTTTAGACCAAAAGGTACTACTGACGCTTTCTAAAAAACTGCCAAAATGATTTGCGGGTTAAAAAAAATTCAATTATTCAAATTTTTAAAGATTTTTCAAATGAGGGAGGGGGTGGCAGTTTTAAGAACGCGCATGGGTGGCAGTTTTTATCATTGTGTATTTAAAAATATTTTAAATTTTTTGATTATTTTGTTGGATTTATTAATTTAATAAATTACTTGTTTTCTAAATTATTTATAAAATTTGCTAGAAGCAAATAACAAATTATAACAATAAATGAATAAATTGAATTAAGTGATTGAAGTTTCTTAAATTTACAAAAGTATTAAGAAGTTTGAATAAATTACTTTACCAATTAAAAATAATTAATTCACTTAGAAATTTATTTAATAATTTAAGATAAAGGATTAAACAAGCCACAATTTAATTGAATGATTTCAACCTTAAATTAAATACAAAACATAATTAAAATATAACAGGTAAAGAAAATAGAAAAAATAAATTTCAAATTGATTGAATATATGATGATACAACACATTATGCATGTGTTTTATATTATGTAAAATAAGTTGCAAAAGAATTTTAAAAATAATGTGTAATTTTATTAGATGGAAGAAGCCAGCACTAATTAATACAGAAGAATGAGAAACTGCAAAATATAATTTTATTAAATCGAATAATATGTATTGCCTCAATTCAAATATTGATTAGTGGCAATCGGCAAAATGAATATTAGTTTTTTATGCATCCAAATTTTTTAAATATAAACAAACCGAATACAAAAAAAAAACACCAAAAGTGGTAAAGAAAAAATAATTTAAAAACATATATAAATTTACATAAACTATATAAATGCATACTAAAAATGAAAATAACGCAAAAAATACTTATAAAAATCCAAATTATTAAATTTCAAAATTTATTGCGTTCTGGTGATGAGACGCAATGGCGCTGCTGCGTTCGTCTGCTCCAAGGCGCCCACCACCACTGGAGCAAATATTTTACTTTTTATATTTGGAATAAAGAAAAAAAATAGTTTTTTAATCTACACACACAATAAACGAAAAAAAATAAACTTTTTTCAAAAAATGGATTAGTAAATGAAAATATATCAAAAAAACATTTAATCTTATTACATATAATTTTAATTCATTAAGAAAATTATATAAGTATTTTTAATGATCAAAAGCATAAAATTCCGTACAATAAATTTATGAAAAAAGTTTTTTAATAATAAAAATAATTTATTTATGATAAGATACCAAAAAAAATAAATTAAAATACTAAAAATAAATATTTAAATAAAAAAGCTTTATTAATTCAGTCTAGCACCTGTGCAGAAAATTCTTTACCCAATCAAACTATAATGATTTATTTTAGTTTCTAATTAATAACTTAAATTATAATAAATTTTATCTATACAAAATTTAAAAATTAGAAATTTAAATTAAAACAAAGAGAAATAAGTGTGTATGAAATGGAAAAACACGCCGGATCAGCTGATTTCGACATGGTTTTTAAAGTAAAATTAATGTTAAAAAAAACAAGTCATTAAAATAACAAAATTATCAAAAGAAAATCCAATTTAAAAATATCATAAAAAAATAATACAATTATTTTAATAATAAATAACATTAATAAAAATAACAATTCTCAACAAAATTTAATTATTTATTTGATAAATATAGTTTGATAAGATAAGAAAATGATTCTCAGAATTGAATAAATTCAAATAATAAAAAAGAAAAATAAATAATGTGAATATAAATTTAAAGGTTAAAAAGACATTGTTATTTAATTATAAGTAAAAATATATGCCAAAAATCAATAAAATTAAAACCCGCTCGATTGTTCTATTCAGATAAAAGCTTATCTAAGTGAATTGTCAAACAATTTTGGGGCATGTCTGTAAAATGACAATTAAGGCATGTATAAATTTTTTCCTGGAAGGTTGAAGGCCTTTAATTAAAAATAATAAATAAAATCTCCAAAAGGTTTTATAGAAGAATTATTTCGAAGTGAGAAGGTTAAAGCAAAATTTATATTTTAGGCCAGTTTACAAGAGATTCAAAATAAAACTCTGTTGCCCCGAAATTTTCAACATATTATATTAAAAAAAAAGATATTACGGTTGGAAGCATAAAATTTCATAGGACACATGAAATTATTATGGGACGCATAATATTTCATGGGACGCACGCATAAAACCGACCAGAACCAAAACATTATTTACATTTTCTGATGCCTGCTTATGCAGTCGTCAACAAAGTTTTTTCACAATTTCTAAAATGAATTTAAAAATATGCATTTTTATTGAAATAATAAAAAGTCTCAGAACTCATTTAAATTCTTTAAAGACACTCATGAGTTTGAGAAAGTTATTCTTGAATATTTTCTTTTTTGCATAATAAATTAATTCGTACCTCTTCGAATTTCGCCTTCGAATAATAATTGGGCTTCTCATTTTTACAATTATTTAGCTCAATGAAAGTTTAAGAAATAAATAATCCAATTTAATTTAGTTAATTTTTCATGTCGATGTGTGATTTAAGTCAAAATTCAAATATTTCCTTAAAAATAAAAGATATTTATAAAAAAAAAATATTACATTTAACTTGTCCATTTGATATTCATTATATTAACTGTGGTCAAATTCACATTCTTTCTATTAAATAATGAGTGTTTTTAAAATTACCGATAAAATTAGGAAAATTAAAACTTTTTATCACGATTAAAGGCACAAAAAGAACGAGAAGTACTATTGTTCAATATTCTTAGTTTATAAATTACTAACAATTAGTGTTGCAGCATATAAATGAATGTTTTAAAAAGAAAAACAAATAAACAGTGCTGATGAAAAAATATAAAAAGCTAATATACACAAAATATACTATTAATCTAGTCAATAATTTTTTTTCCAAATATCATAAAGAGAATATATTATATATTATTATTTATTCTTTTTAAATATAAGAAATTAAAATATAGTAAAATATTAAATCTACTCTATGGAAAATGCAATTAATTAAATTTACAAATGATTTTATTATTGATTTTTTTGTAATTATGTAACACATTATATGCAAACCTAAGCTAACATATTGCAATAATTAATTTACATCACGAAAGAAAGCAGTCTAAATCAAAATTTAAATTAAATTTAAAACCCATTAGAACATAATCATGAATTAGAAAATTAATAATAGATATATATAGCTTTTAATTTCCGTTTCGCCGAGAATTAAAATGCCAATTAAAAATATTAACTGATTATTTAATTATTTCTCTTAATTTTATTAAATGAATTTTAAAACTTTCATGATTAATAATGTTATATTAAAATTCACAGCTCATTTGAAATATAAAAAATATATATATAAATCAATTAAATGAATTTTACAGTTTTTAAAGACAAAATAAAAAGAACCAATTTTAAATTTGTTTGTTTATAAATGTAAAATTAAATTTAATTTCACATATTAATAAAATTTTTCGCATATTTACTCAAATTCTACGCAGTAAGATTTTAATAAGATAATTACTATTAATATTTGAAGTTGAAAAAATGTAAAGAAAAAAACCAATAGGAAGCCGTGTCGAGAGAATTAAATAATAATTGAAAACCAACAAAAATGAAAATTTATAATATTAATTTTGCCACAATAAATAAATTATTATTATACAAATGTAGCAATTAATAATAATGAATAATAAAATTTTAATTTAGCAACAAAGTATATTTATATGAATTTACCTACGAGTTATTTAAAAAATTAAAAAATAATCTGCTGTGCAACATAAAATTAAATCAAATAAAAGAAAGTTTAGCTTAGACTAGTAATATTACCTTTTTCAAAATAAATGGCCATAATTTATACTATGACTATGATTTAATGAGAAATATAAACAAGAAAATTAATATATCTTCTAAATAATTCAAAAGCATATATTTTTGCCAAAACCGATCAAAGATGTTAGTGGGAAACAAGGCATGATAATAAAATTCCCAAAAAGTTATTTTCGTAATATAAAAACAGACAAATGCCGGATTAAAAAGGTACAATATGATTAGATATAGAAATGATTAGCCTATTAATAATAAAAAATAAATAAATTTAAATATATTTATTTTTTTAGTATTTTTAAGTTTTTTTTAATTCGTGTTTTTAATTTGAACTTCTAAATTCACGATCCCAAGAAAATTTTCAATCTTGCAGATTACATCTGTGATGGTCCTCTCAGCGTTCTTTTCGCCAATATTCTTTTATTTTCTTTTTTTTTTACTTGTAAGAAACAAAGGCTATTAATTTTTCCATGTTTAAATGCTTTATTAATAATTTTTATATTTAGAAATTTATTTTGTACTAAAATTATTTTAAATTAATATTATAAAGAATAAAATAAAAATTTCGTAATAATGGAATTACCTGAGAGCGGAATTTGGAAATAGTCTCCAAAAATGGCATTTTTCTGAACCAACTCGTAACAAATTTTTTGTAATGCGATCTGAAGTATTAACATTTTTCTAGCTAAATCATAAATTAAGAAGTGTGTTATGAATTTTTTTAATTTTTAAAGAATGAAACTTTTAGGGGATTTTTATGCATAAATACACTTGATTTTTCCAATTTTGAGCACATATTTTGGAATTTTTTGGGTTTTAGCACATATTTCAGCATTTTTAGCTTCAGGATTTTTAATACATCAAAATCCCAGCACTATATATAAACTAAAAAGTTTAAAAAAAATAAATAAAAATAAAAATGGAATTAAAATTAAAATTTTTCTAAAATTTAAATGATTAAAAAAGAAGCGTTGAAACAATAATAATAATTTATATAATTGTGATAAAATAAAATAAAATATAAACTTCTTTATAAAATCTATGATTAAAAATACCTTTAGAATAACAAATTAATTATTTTAGTGCATCTATAATAGTCTCGAACACAACAGTAGAAATGAATTCTTAATATAACTAATTAAAAAATATTATTTTTCCATTTGTTTTATTTTTTATTTTATAAATAAACTTTTTTTAATTATATAAATTGAATTAATAAATAAAATAATAATTTTAGTAAATAGTAATAGTGAGTAAATAAAAACAAATACTTATTTTGGGAGATAAAATTTAAATTAAAAAAATTATTCATTATTTGATTGAACAAAATAATAAATTCTATTAATTTAAATTATCTTAATAATTAAAAAACAAGTAAGCATAAATTAAGAAGAAAAAAAAATTATTTATTTCTTGAGCTCATAAATAAGAAATTATTAATTATGCATATTCATCCGGTTTTCATTTATGGCCATATTCTGCGATTTCATATCCATATTTTTACCAGCCGTACTTATGTGGAAATCTTAAACTCATAACAATTATTTTTAAAGGTTACCGACCATTTATATAATTAATATAATACAGCTTTAGAAAATCTTATGGCAAATTATGAAGAGATTTAAATTATTTAATTCATAAGCCAGTCAAACTCCACTTTAACCGGAGCAGATCTCATGATTAATAAAAATTAAAAGTGAAAAATCCATTAATACAAAATGCTAATATTACAAAAAATATTTAATTCATAAATCGTAAAAAAACCATTCGTAAAAATTAAAAAACGCTTTAAAAAATCCGACATTGAATAAAATATGAAATAACATAACTGTAGTTTGACATCAATTTAAAAAATTACCTAATATGAATAATTTTATTTTGCAACTAAAGAAGAATTTGATGTTAATTTGTTTAATATTTTTTATCTTATATGTATGAAGAATTTTTTGCTATATATTGCAAATAGATTCAAGTTGATAAATAATTTACATTCCAATCAAAATCAAAATTTTAAACGAATCAAATTAATAGGCATGAAAAAAGATATATTCAAATTAGACAAAAATTACTAGTAAGAATAAATATAAATCTTTATTTAATATCTTTATACAGAAGCAACAAAATAATGACTTAAAGAATACATATATACATTAAAAGAAATAATATTAAAATATTTATAAAATATTTCAATAAAAGTTATTACTAAATCACAACTTCATCATTGTTGAAAACAGCGACACTGTATTAAATTATAATTATTTAATTTCAGTTTAAAATGAAATATTTCAAACCTTACAAAAATTCTGGAGTAAGATCATCAACAGCAATACAAAAACAAATAAACCCATTATTAAACAATTATTTTTTTTATTTATTCACCTTTTCTAGTATCATTGAATAATATTTCTTTTATAAAAAATTAAAGATGATTCAAACTTAATATAACACTGATAAGACACAAAAGGACTCACAATATAATTACAAACCAAAATGGAATATTAAATAAATTTGTAATTGATTTAATCACTTACATAATATTATACCTCTTATATATTATTTTTGAATAATTATTATTAGTCTCTTTTTAATTTTGAAAAAGAAATAGAAATTTTAAAAGCCAAAAACAAACGGAAAAAAATTGATTTGAAATTTGTAATAAATAAATTATTAAGTAAAATTTAATTAATCTCTAAATATAGAATAAATAAAAACAATAGATTAATTTTTCTAAATTTTTGATTTTCAAAAAATGATAAATTATCGGCCGAACCATTTGATTTAGCTCAAGAAAAATAAGTGAATATAATTGCCTGTTTAATGAATTAAATTAAGGGTTGGGCAAAGTTAGAAAAGAATATGTATTTACATAAAATTAGCAGCCCTATAAATAAGTAGATTGATGTCTTTAATTTATTGCTATTTATTTTATTATCTTAATTTTGGTTTTTTATTTAAAAAATACTATTACTAACAATAAACATAAGTGTAATAACAATTTTATTTGATATTTTTTATTTGATAGATTAATACTTATTTCTTATGTTTTGTATTATATTATAAATCTCGTCATGTATAAATCTTTCTGATACTCAACACAATCATTTGATCATATTAATAATGAATTGTTCATATTTATTTTAATAAATTTGCGTTTAAATTTTGTTTTTCTTTTGTTAACTAATGTAAATAAAGTTAAAGCTAAGAATATAATATTTTTTGTTTTTGTTTTTCTTGTCTTGTGCCGATGTATGCATGGCGGTTGGTTTCCATCCATTATTTTTTTAATTTTTGGTGTTTTTCGTTAACAATATTATTAATTGTTTTTTAATTTATATATTTTTTCATTAATTGGTTAAAAATTGCCTTTTCCTGTGTAATTATTTCTTAGTTCAAATTCACAAAATATCAATGAAATTAAATTTTTTATTATTAATTTTTTAATATACAAACCAAAAATATTAAATTATTTAATTATAAAAAATATTTTGGCAGAAGATAAACTGTATCGAAAATAAAGCTTAACAAAAAATGCTATTTCTTTGAATCAATTTCTTCTAAAATTAACTATTTAAACAATTCATTTAATTTTCTTTGTTAAAATCCAATTGTGAGACAACTTTAATTTATATATTTAATAGCCTAAAGAAATCTTTAGGGCGGAACCATTATTAAAAAAACATCATTATGGAAGAGGTCATATTTAAAAAACATCATTATGGAAAGGTCATATTTAAAAAACCATCATTATGGTTTAATCAATATTTACCACAATCAATACAATATAAAAATTACAATTGAATATTACAACTATATAGTGATATTTATTTAAAAATCCTATTTTATTTTATTTTCATTTGTTTAAAAATGTTTAAATTTGAATTAATTTTTTTTCGATTAGAGCTGGGTTTTTAATGTGCTAAAATTCTTGAAACATGTAGTAAATATTTGCTATAAAATGCTGAAATATGTGCTAAAACCAAAAAAAATTGCAAAATATCTCCGAAAATATGTGTTAAAAAATAGACAAAATCCGATGTATTTATGCATAAAATTCCAGTTAAGACTCATTATTTAATCATTTTTGCACCATAATTGCAAATCAAGTTCACTTCGATGAGTTGGAGGGGAAGAGTGGTCTTTTTTTCTAATAAAATTCTTTTTTATAAATTCAAAATCCGGTGGGATACTTCGAATTCCAATGACGAATTAATGAGTATTCGATTCTGGGTTACTCTCAGCATTCGAAAAAATTTTTTTGAAATTTCTATATGTAATGGCATGAAAAGTTGGTTTTTAGCGGATTTATTTTTCAAATTTTTAACGCCAAATTAATTTGTTTTATCATATTGATTTTGATGAAATTTAACAATTATTTTGTTTTGTTTTTTTATTAAATTGTTCTCATTCGTGGATTATGTGTTGCTTTTTTAAATTTATTAGTATTTATTTTTAATTTCTTGGGAACGCAACTAGGCGATGGTCCTCTTTTTTTCAGCCTCATCATCACCGTCTTCGTTATTTTTTTATTAAATTTAAAAAAATTTAAAAATTAAATGTATATTTTATTAAATATTGATTATTTTGCTCTTGCATTTTATTGATTTAATTCCGAATGGATTTATTTTAAAAATTCTTAATTTTTATGCTGCTTTTTTTTATTATTTTTTTTCCATGTTTTTTTTCTGGTATGAAGCTTATGCATTTTCTTTCTTCTCTTTTTATTTAACTTTACTTTTTCGTTGTCATGCCAATTAATTATTTAACTTTGAATTATTTTCATTTTTCTATTTATTTATTATTTTTTTCCTTAATTAATTTTGTTGTTTAAAGATATCTTTATCCTCATGGCTTCTAAATTTTAATGCATTTTTTCGTTTTAAAATTAATAAGAATTAAATTTTTTAAATATTATTCTTAACCATAAAAATGTTTTTATATGATGTTTTCGCTTAATGTTATCATAAATTTATTCTATTATTTTTATTTTTGAATCATTTAATTGATTGTGTATTTTTGTTATGATAAAATTATAAATCGGTTTTTGAATAATTATTATTAAATTATAATTTTGTTTAATGCATTTTCTATTTTATATTGGAACTGAGAATTAATTTTAAGAGTTTTTTTCTTATTTAATAAATTATTTTTAATTATTATAAAAATACATTTTGATTTTTTCTTCAAAAATATTCTATGATGAGTCCAAGCAATTGAAAAAAAGAGTAACCATCAATATTAACTTGTAAATAAAAAAAATGTTGCAAATAAATCTTTTTGATTTTGCTTATATAATTGCTTTTTATCTTTGAAGAATATGTATTATTGGGTTTATTTTTTGATATGTTTTTTTTTGTCTTTTGCGTATTAACATTTAATTATTATTAACATAAAGTATTTTTTTTTAAATTAAGAATTTTTTTTGAAAATAATTCATATTTTTATTTATAAATTTTTTAATTAATGAATGATTTTAAAAAAACATTTGAACCTTTTTTACATTAAATTATATGTATTTTAAAGATTTAACAAAATATTCAACATTTCATAGAATTAAATTAAATAACACTTTTTGTAACTTCCAATATTTTTAGAAAAAGAAATAATTTTTAATATTTTATTTAATGAATTCATAACTAATATATAATTTTATTAATTCTTTTATAATAATATTCAAATTATCATTTTCTTTATTAGTTCCTTCTGTTTTTAGGGTAATTTATTTTACATAGATTACAAAAATTTTATAATTATTTTTAATATATATTTATTTAATCATAAAATTTATTTTAAAAAGCTAATTCAAAAATTCCTTTGGTTTCTCTATTTTGATTTCCGTCAGGTGAACTAATTAATTAAATAATTTTCTATATTTAAAATAATTTACATTCAATAAATCCAATAATTAATAATTCGAAGAGTATTAATTTTTTATGATATTGTATATTTTTAAAGTTTAATATATCTTAAAAATATAGTATATATTATCGTTAAAACCTTTAAGAGTAATTTGGTCTTTTTTTTGGGCAAAGTTTGCTAAGAAACATCAAAATTTTCAAAAATTTGCCCGGCGGCGCCTATCGGCACCGCCGGCCCCTCCCATATTCCTGAAACTTTTTTTAACAAAGCCAACCAACTACATATATTGCACGAAATACAAATAAAAAGCAAAGTTTCAAGTATGAGCCCATTAAATTAAAAAAAATTCATTAAGTTTTTTAAAAAAATTTGCTCGAAATAAAGTTATTTTGGGTAAAATCAGTTAATAAATCATATTTTCTAAAAGCTTTCCACTAAAACCCATATTTTTCTTAAAAATTTGGTAAATATGTCATACAAAACCATTTATAAAAGGTCGGAATCAATTTAGAACGTCCACAATTATGCGAAAAATGCAAATTATGGGCGTGCTTGCCAATGGACACTTCAGTACCCGATTTTTTAAACTTGAAATATGCAAGCGCACCTATAATTTCCATTTTTCATCGTTTTTTGACTTTTAGACTAATTAAAATTGTAAAATTTGCTAATTTTAGGGATAAATCTGTTAACAAATTGCACTCAAATTTTCAATTTTACCCCCGGCGGCGCCTATCGGCACCTCCGGCCCCCCAAAATTTATTATTTCGTAAAAAATTGGCTCAAATTCGAAAATTTGGTCATTTTTTGGACAAAATCGGTGCACAAATAAGACTCAAATTTTCAAAAAATTTTTGCGATGGCGTCTATCGGCGCCTATGGACCCCCCTTTTCCCAAAAAAAATTTTTTGGAAAATTATACCACAAAAAAAAAGTTTAAAAAAATTCGGTGCCAAAAAAATTTTTCTTAAAATTCACGGTCACGGTCACGAAAACCGTGATTTTCACGGGTTTTTTGGATCACGGTCACGGTCACGATTCACGGGACCAATTCACGGTCACGGTCACGGTTCACGGGGTCAATTCACGGTCACGGTCACGATTCACGGTTCACGGGTTTTTTCAGTCACGGCACACCTCTATTATATATAAGAGTTTTTTTTACTTTATTGCGAAGGGCAAGCAATTATTATTTTTTCCTTCAACTATTTTTTCGATTCAATTATAAAATTTTTTATGATGGCATTTCTATATATAAACTTAGTGTTACAATATGTAAATTTCACATGGCGATTACCGCCGCGTGTGGCCTCGTCATGATACCGAGTTTATACTAATTGATACAAAATGAAGATAGATTATTTCATTATTATTTTTCTTTTCACATATAATTTTTTAATAAATAGAATTATTTAAGTTATTATTACATTTAAAGTCATTGAAAAAATAAATTCCATACTCTTTATGCGATTTTAAGTTTTATATTCATTTTTATTCAATAAAACAAGTTTGAAACTTAAATGTAATTTAGTGAATAATTATGTATAATTGAATTTAAGGCAAGATAAAAATTGATTTTATGAATTGCCATCTTTTTTTAAGTTATTCGGAATAAATTTATTATTTTTTCTTTATGTTGATTATTATCAATTAATTAAATTATGGCTTACTAAAGCAGATTTTAAATATCACTTCTTCTAATTTAATATTTTTCTTCTTTCAAAGGTTTTTTGCTATTTTATTTAAATCCATTTAATATTATAATAAATTAAATTGTTGGAAGAAATACATATTCAATTTTAATTGCCTTTTTCATTTTATCTATTCTATTTTTTAAACATTTTTAGTTGTTACAAGATTTATTTATAAAGGTATATAATTATTTATAACTGATTGAATTGATATGAACAATTTTCTTAAATTCTTTTCAGTTTAATTTTTGTCGCAAAGAACATCTAATATAATGATTTTGAAGAGTAAAAAAAATTAAATATTAATTTTTTAAATACGCGGAATTAATATTTTAAATTTGGTAATTATCTATAAAATGAAAATTTATCATTTTGAATTATAAATTTATTTATAAACAAAACACATATTTCATCGCAATCAATTTTAAATTCGTTTTATTATTTATATTTTGAAAATAATAAAGACTAAAGCATTTTTTTTAATATTTTAACTTATTATGCTTCAATTTCGCTTTATTTTTGATTTTTTAGTTAACTTCTTGGGTTTATTTTTGCATATGATTCTGCACGGATAACAAACAAGAACCAAATAATTTAATAAAACAGACTTTTATAAATTTAAGATAATTAATCTGTCTCGTTTATATTGTATTATTCTTTATTCAATTTTTATATTTTAGTTTTTATAAGGTTATAATCTAAATCCATTAATTAAATTTTTTTAAAATTAGTTTATTTTATTTGTTGAAATAATCATCTTCATTATTCATATTAAATTTTATTTTTCATCCTAATATTTTCTTTGACACTAAAATAAGCAACAATTTTACCATGTAATATTTGAACATATAAATCGATTCATAAAAATTAAATAAAAACGATTGATAATATTTTAAAGTTAAATTTTAACAAACTTGGATTAACAGCTTGAAATTAAATGAAACTATAATACATATTTTTGAATAAAAAATGATTTAACTTATTTATCGATGGTTTTTTTTTGCTAGAGTAAACATTTCTCTCATGTGTAGTAAATTATCCTGATTTCGAAAGTTCGTTCAAGAGTCTTAAATTAAATTTTTTTATTTTTTTTATCAATAATTGTGATCAATTTTTTACTTTTTTGAAGTAAGTTATAAATAAGTTTTTAAAATATCTTTAATAACTTATGAAAAACATTTGATTCTGTAGATTTGGAAGCACTTAGTAAATAAATAATTTGGTCAATTTTTTATTGTAATATAATTTAAATTTCAATTAATATTATTTATTTTTATTTGTATTGCTTAATAAAAACCTTATTTAATTTTTTAACAATTTATGAAATATCATTTTTATTTTAATATCCAAATATTTTACATCCGAGTTGATTTTCTGAAGTTTTCGTTTTTAAAAAATGTTCATTCTTTATGAATGAATAGCAATTTATATGAAATTAAAATTATATGGGCATTTTTATCTTTAAAAAGGTAATATTACTAGTCTAAGTTAAAATTTATTTTATTTGATTTAATTTATGTCGCACAGCCTTTTTATTAATTTTCAATATATCTGAAATGACTCATTGCAAAACTGCTTTAATTTGCCCGTTACTGGGTTGCAAAGCGTTATTGAATTTATAGATTTTTAAGAAGACCTAAATTGGATATATTATATATCATTTGTGAAATTATTGAGATATATTATAAATGCATTTAAAAGTTTCTTTGTGAATTAAATATTTTAAATATACAGCAACTTCTTAAAATATTTATCAGCACATTTAGTTTTTTTTATTTTTGTTAAATATTACTTATGTGATTATTTTTTAAATTAATTATTATAGAACAAAGAAAATTAATTGAATTGTTTAAATAGTTATTTTTAGAAGAAAGTGATTGCAAAGAAATAGCATTTTTGTAAAGCTTATTTTCGTTATAGTTTATATTCTGGCAAAATCTTCTTAATAATATATCTGATAATTTATATTTTTGGGTTTGAATATTATAATAATAATTTTTGACAAATAACTCAATTGCCTTGCAGAAAAAGTGCACAAGCATCTTTATTCCTTTCTTTTTATTAATTTGTGTTATGTAATAATAATTTTCTAAATTGTCTATAATTTCATTCTTATCTTTTTATTTTTGAGAATTGGTAATAATTTGTAAATCTTTCAAAATATTCATTTTAATGTATGGAATTTGACAACATAATTATTGGTGTTTAAAACCAATAAATAATTTTTTACAATATTTTAAGAATATTCATAATAATTCTACTACAATAGGCACCTATCTTTTTTTTTTTCTGGTAGCCTACAGTACCCTTTTGGGGGGCGTGCGCCGGGGGGGGGCGGGCGGTCGTCGTCGTCGCGGGGGGGGGGGGGGGGGGGGGGGAACGGCGGGCGGCGGCGCTCGTCGTCGTCGTCGGTGGGGGCGTACGCTTGGGCTTGAGCGTACGCGTCCGAGACGTACGCATTGAGCCTTTTTGGGGGGGGGGGGGCGTGCGCCCTGTCGAAGCGCTGGTGGTGCGGGGCGTATGCTTGCTGGGGGCGTGAGCGTACGCGTCCGAGGCGTACGCATTGGCCCATGGGGAGGGGGGGGGGAGGCAAGGCGTGCGCCAGGTGGGGAAGCCGGGGGGGGGGGGGGGGGGCGTGCGCCCAGGTATGGAAGCGAGCGGTCGTCAGTTGGAGGAGGGGGTTTGGTCGATCGACGTTGGATTCTGTAGCGTAATGGGAGGCGTGCGCCTGGGGTGGGGGATGGGAGTGGGTGATTGATCATCATTTGGGGGGGGGG
>SIJG01000197.1:48326-59538 GCA_023374025.1 Heterodera schachtii
AATCTCAACCTTCTAGGTTTCTTGGTTTTTGTGTTGAATAAAACCGCGCCTGGCGGAAACCGCAACCGTATTGGTATCTTGGTTTTTCTGTTGAATTTCACGATTAACCGCGCCTGGCGGATTAATCGGACTGACGAATTTGGCTTCTGTTGAAATTTAAGGCGGCCTCCTGCCGACCTTTTTCAGACAAATTCAATAAATTGCACACAGCAATTTATTCAAATCAAATCAGGCGCTGAGCTCAAATTGTAGGGCGTCGCCAATTTGTTCGGTCCCCGAAATGTCGAAGAGACGAACAAATAAACAAATTTATTGAAGACAAATTAAATAACAAATAAATATGTCGGAGGACGGCGGAGGAGAGCAATTGGAAATGTGAACACAAAATATGGAACTGAATGAATGAAATGAGGGGAGGGCAAATGGTCACAAAGACAATCAATGGAAATGTGTCTGACAGTGAGAGGTCAGACACAACAAATACAACAAATGGAAATGAGTGAATGTGCCTGACTGTGAATGGTCAGACACAACAAATGGAAAAGAACAAATTTAAATAAATAATGAATGTCTCTTCGGGTCCCACCCGAACAATAATTAATATAACAAAACTGTTTTATCTTACGTTAATTTAAATATTAAGCTATTTAATTTTTCTGATTTTATGCTAATAGTCTCAAGTTTAATTTAACTTTTAAAAATTGAAAGTTTTGATAATTAATGCGAATAAATTATTTAATTATAGTCGAATAATTTGAATAGCATAAATTAGCAGCTTTATTTTTATTGCTTTGATATATTTATTTAATTAATTATTATTTAGGTATTTTTTTACTCCCTTGCCAACTGCATGACCTGTATTGCCACCTCGATCACTAAACGTTTGTTTTATTATTATTTTCATAAATTTTATTTTTTTTTTTGTATTTTTGCACCTTATTAAAGGTTTTGTTGAAATTCTAAAAATACTTATAATATAAATATATTTTAAAGAACAATTTTAGCACATTTTTTAATATATTTGGGGATAATTCGGCATTTTTGCTGATTAATTGCTTTGTTTTATTAATACCAATATATTAATTTACATAAAATTATAATGGCTATTATAGCACCGATAATTAATATTGTTAATTTCTAATTTTATTTAGAACATTTATTAATTTATAAAAATGTCTTTTTGAAAAAAAATATTTAATGTGTTATAATGTGCATAGTATTAAGTGTTAATATTATAAATTTATAATTCCTTTTGATACGTATCGGACGTTCGAAATTAGGTTGATCAAGTCAAGCAAATTTATTGAGGGATTTTTTTTCTTTTATGATTTTATTTCACTTGTTTTTTTATGAATGGCTTAAATTAAATATTCAATCAAAAGAAAGTAGTTATCCACTGTGGGATAACTATTAAAGAATTCAAGTTTCTTTTTCTGTGATTGACAAATTACTTTTAAGCCAATTTACGCGATATATTTGATTTATTTAAGTTAATTTTTTACTTGCAAATTTTTGCAGTTATTTAATTATTTATTATTAAAATATATTTTCGTAATATTTTTAAAAATATTAAACAAAATAAATTGGTTTTAATAATTATTTTGGTATGGTCTTTATTTATTTTAGGCATTTTAATAAGAAAAGTCGAATTTAAGTTTTAAGAATATTATAAGTATTATTATTAATCGTTTTTATTCAAATAATAATTAAAAAATAAATTTAAATCTCTTTAAATTGTTTGTAAAAATGTAACGATTTAATTATTTTTATTAATTCACATTCAGTCGATTTTGAAAGTAAATAGATAAGTCAGTCCATTTATTGTAGAAATATTAATAGTTTTTTTTTATTTTATTAAAAAAAAATCTGCCGCCGTAAGAAGCACGGAAACTACACACGGAGACAAGAATTAATTTTAACAAAGTTTTATACAAAACTATCTTAAATATTTTAAACAAGTATTATAAAATAAAGCATACATTCACAATTTTAGTTTTATAAAAGATAAATAATTTATTTAAAAACAATGATAATTTAAAATTAAAATATGTTATATCATTTATCAAATTGAATGGGGTCTTACAAGAAAAGTATGGAAAAATATAATTCAAATTTGCATTTAATTCATATTCGTGAGCATAAAAAACAAAGTTCTAATTTGAGAAGTTTAAATATTTATTGCATCGAAAAATTAAGTTTCCTAAAAAATTTCAACCATGGACCACAGATTTAATTTAATAATGTCTAAAGAATAAATAAAAATTTTTCATCAAAATGTTTGTCCATCAAAGCATTGAAATAATCGTATGCGTTTTAACCTTTCTTTTGTAATATTATTCCATGTAAAATCGTTGCAATTCCAATATACTTGTGCCCAACAAATTTTTTCAAACTTCTTGATGATGTTTGAAAAATTTAAGAAACTCAAAATAATTAATTTAATATATTTGTTTATTTATCATTAATTTAATTTATTTGCAGTTGATTTTATATTTATGTCGCCTTAAGAATTAAACGTTTTTTATCCACATTTCAACCTTGAAATCTTTTTTATACCTATTCATATTATTAATACCATTTTTGTAAGAATAAATAATATATATGCTAAAAAATTGTAATATTTATTAATTTCTATTTTTTAATTCTTTTTACATTTACCCACATGCGAATAATATTCCATTATTGACAGAGAGTAAATGTTTATATGCTTTTAAGCGTTTAGTTAAAATTAAATATTATTTGGTCTTTGTATATTATTTATTTTTACTCGATAAAATATAAAAATTTACATTGAAATATGGATGAGCGAACAAATTAAAATTCTACACAATAAGCAAATATTTCAATAAGCTTGAAAAAAATAAAATAAAATTGAATTAAAATATATAATATATTTAGATATTTTAAAAAAATTTATATTCAAAATATTAATTTATATTTTATTATGAATAAGAGTTCAAACCAAATACAAATAAATTGGCACAGTACCAAGAAAAAATTAATTAATATAATTAACAAAATTTGTTAAATTGTGTCTATACAAGAAATATATTTAATAAAATTTTATTATTTAAATTTGAAATGTAATAAATAAAAAAGTTTCAAAAATAATCGACTAACCCTATAAATTCAACTTTTACTTTTTATTTAACCTTCATATTTTCCAAAAAATTAATAAATAATTTATTTATTTTTTAATTTAATGTTTAAAATTGTGTATTTTTGACCTTTATTTCACTCAATTATATTTTTAAATACATAAAAATAAATAATATGTATTGTGTAGATATGCTATTGATGAGGCAAGTCCATAACTTTTATTCTGTTTTCAATTAAAAATTTATAAAATTCATTTAATTTTTCTATTTTTAATTTTTTTGTTTGTTTTGATATTTTAAATTAATTTAAAATAATATGCATACTTTTTATTTTATTATTTAATTCAAAACGTTTTTTAAAAGAAATGTTTAAAATTTATTAATCTTGTCGCTGCCACTCCATTTTCTTTTTTTCGGAGGTTGGTTTTGTGTGTCCGACCATTTTGCTCATATTTAAATTTACTTAAAATTAAATATTAAAAAATAAAATTTATTTTAAATAAATAAGAAAAGTTTTCGTCACTTGCAATATATAAGTATTTTTGTGATTTGCAAAAACTGTGCTTTTTAAAATTTCGTTTTAAAGTTCTTGTGCAGATAACGGCTTGTGTGTAAACCAAAAATGTCATAATGATTAATTAGACCCAGTGGTTTTTTTAGTTTAAATGTTATAATTGAGTATTTAATTCATAGCCAAAATCTTAAAACTTCATTAATTTTATTCAGATTCCAACGATAGCTTATCACAATGTTTATAAGCTCACATTTAACTTAAATTTTTTTGCCGAACATTGAACCCATTTAATTAGGTTTTAAGCAGCTTTTACTGATATATATATTTTTAATATTTGAAATTATATATTAAAATATCATTGACTGAATTGAAGTGCAATTAAAATTAGACTAATAAACTATAAGAAATTAATTTTTGGGAATATTAAATCAAAACAAAAAATCATAAAAGGATTTCAAAAGTGTAGAAACTGTGCAGAAAATCAACAACTTAATTAAAATAATTTTCAAGCTAAATTGTCCTTTTCATGTTTCAAATTTTAAACTAAAATAGTATTAATATCATTAATAAGCAACTTTATTGTAACATATAATTATTATTTTTTTTTATTAGAGAATGTTTTTTCGTTTTTAAATTTTTTTTTGTTTTTTTGTTTTATTTATTTTTTACTATTGCTTATCCTTTTCTAAAAATTTACTAATTAAAATTAAATAATTTAAGCATTTTGAATTTTATAAATTTTTTACTTTTATTAACGTTATTAATATTCTTTTTTGGTTTTGCCTTACATTCGAATTAATAATTAACAATCAAACCCTTTAGATTTTTTTAAAGCCACCTTCAATCTATAAGTTTTAAGATTTTTTATATAATATAAAACCTATGTATACAATAAAATATATTAAATTTATTAAATAAATGGTATTTGAATAACCGTTTATGGTTATTTTTTTTATTGAACTTAATTAATTCTTTAACATTTGTTTTTTTGGCGAAAACAAATTAAAATTTAATCAATCGTTTTTATATAATTTTTATGAATCGATTTATATGTTCAAATATTACATGGTAAAATTGTTGCTTAAACTAAAAAATCAAAAATAAAGCGAAATTGAAGCATAATGAGTTAAAATATTAAAAAAATGCTATGTCTTTATTATTTTCAAAATATAAATAATAAAACGAATTTAAAATTGATTGCGATGAAATATGGGTTTTGTTTAAAATAAATTTATAATTCAAAATGATAATTTTTCATTTTTATAGATAATTATCAAATTTAAAATATTAATTCCGCGTATTTAAAAAATTAATATTTAATTTTTTTTTTTTTTTACTCTTCAAAATCATTATATTAGATGTTCTTTGCGATAAAAATTAAACTGAAAAGAATTTGAGAAAATTGCTCATATCAATTCAATCAGTTATAAATAATTATATACCTTTATAAATAAATCTTGTAACAACTAAAACAGTTTAAAAAATAGAATAGATAAACTGAAAAAGGCAATAAAATTGAATATGTATTTCCAACAATTTAATTTATTATAATATTAAATGGATTTAAATAAAATAGCAAAAAACCTATGAAAAATATTTTATTATTTTGTTTATTCAGATGCCAATAAAAAATTTAATGAAAAATTTAAAATTAATTAACAGTAGTGATATTTAAAATCTGCTTTAGTAAGCCATAATTTAATTAATTGATAATAATCAACATAAAGAAAAAATAATAAATTTATTCCGAATAACTTAAAAAAGATTCGCAATTCATAAAATCAATTTTTATCTTGCCTTAAATCCAATTATACATAATTATCCACTAAATTATATTTAAGTATCAAACATTGTTTTATTGACTAAAATGAATATAAACTTAAAATCGCATAAAGAGTATGGAATTTATTTTTTCAAGGACTTCAAATGTACTAATAATTTAAATAATTTATTTAAAAAATTATATTTGAAAAGAAAACTAATAATGAAATAATCTATCTTCATTTTGTATCAATTAGTATAAACTCGGTATCATGACGAGGCCTCACACGCGGTAATCGCCATGTGAAATTTACATATTGTAACACTAAATTTACATATAGAAATGCCATCATAAAAAATTTTATAATTGAATCGAAAAAATAGCTGAAGTAAAAATAATAATTTGCATGACCTTCGCAATAAAGTAAAAATAACTCTTATATATAATATGAATAAATATTCTTCCAAATAAATCAAATTAATCTAAATTTTTTCTCATTTTTACTAATGAATCAAAGAAAAGAATTTAATGACAATCATAATATATGCATTATTTTTCTTGAATTAAGCTTAAAAAATAAAATGAAGTATTTTCTCAATATTAAATATAAAAAATTTAATTCTTTATCAAAGTATAATGTATAGCTTTTAACGATATTCATTTATATATATATTATATTTTTAAAAATATATTCAACTTTAAAATATACAATATCATAAAAAATTAGGATGCCTTGTTATAAAATGCCAAATTGTACGCACTTTTACTGGTGCCAATGAATAAATTTGAATCAGATGATTAAAGTGAAAAAAAAAGGAAGAGTTACGAGCATTGCAAAAGAAACATTATTTAGTTTTAATTCTTAATTTGTGTAGAATTTACAAATTTTGCAAATTTTTATATAATAAAAATGTATAAATTTTTAGTTAAATATTTTTTGCTTAATTATTTCTTTAATAAAAAAAAGTTCATTAATTAATATACAGAAGAAAGATTTACTATTTCTGTTAACCTCATAAAATAAAACAATTATCTTTCTAAATATTTCTTACTATGTAAAATGAAAATATAAAATATCAAATATCAAATAGTTTTTAAATATTCAATAAAATAGAATTTAAATATTAAATAAATTTTTATAATTTTATTCGTCAAAAGTAATTTGAGTCAAAAAAAGAAATGTTTATTTTTTAAAAATAAAAAAATAAAATCGAATCTTTTTAAAATATACCCATAAAAAGCACACTCACATTTATATTTTAAAATCAAACGATCAAAATCAAAAAAAATTCACTTTACTTATAAATTTAAGCAGCTTTTTAAATTACATCGTCGAAATATAAATGTGACGTTAAGAAAACGAGAACCTTTAAAAATTTTTATCTTATATTATCAAAATTATAAAAATAATTCATTAATTAATACACAATAAATTCCAAGCAAATAAATTTATTATTGGCTGATAGCAAACTGAATTTTTTTTCTGGTATTTTTTAAAGTATAATAATTTGCAGACCATATAGTTGCATAATGAACTCTATTAATAAAAAGAATAATTTAGGGATTCCTTTGAAATATAAAATAACTTTCTTTGTGAACAGGTAAGAAAAATGCCTAAGAAATGCATTTTTTAAACTATAAACAGGGAAAGTGATACAGTTGTTTCAAATAGCCGCCAATAGTGATATATTTGTTGAAAATATATTTTCGGAATTATGGAAATTTCATAAGTATAAAATTCTAAAGGTAAAACTACAAATTATCTGCCTATTTTTATGGGTTTAAACGCACTTTTTTATATTTTACTTGAATCATATTATTTTAATTAATAAATAAGCCACTCATTACAAGGGATTGGACAAATATTTATATTTAAAAATATATTATATACAAAGGTTTGAAGAATAACTTTTTTCCATATAAATAATCATAATTTTTAAAAATATTATTTCTATTTATTTATTTTCTCGGAATTCTCTGCCTATATTTTGTTAATTCCTTTTAATTTCTAAAAAGTAACGAGGTTTTAATCACGCTGGCTACATCTGGTTGATATGACTTACAGCTTTGTCAACGCCAATATTTTCTATTTTATTACTTTTAAAAAACAAATGTTTTAATATTAAATTTAACCACTTAACGATAAAAAAATTATTATGAGTTTGTTCTATAGATAATTTTTTGTTTTTATTTAAATAACAAACTTTAATTATTTATTTAGCCAAATCATTAAAATTATGGTCAATTCTAAATTTAATATGAATGCATATAGTGGCTTTTTTTTAAATATAAGAAAATTTATTTATTTTTTTAAATAAGCAAAAATAATAATAATTTTTCAATATATTTAATTTGTTAAATTTTTTACGCTTTATTTTTAGTGCGCTTTCTTTGGTGATTTAAATGAATACTGATATTATCGCAAACGGTCAACTGATCTTGTTTAAATTTTTTTACTACCGGATTGTTTTTTTGTCAATTTTCCAGTTCAATCCCAAAATTCACCTCCTTTTAATCATCATTCAACATTTTCATTTTTATAATTCTTCAATTTCTTTCAGTTTATTTTGTCTCGCAATTTTTTAAAATACCGTCGCTTCATTATTTTTTACTTATGGATAAATATTTTTTCCAGTTTTGGCAATGTTTGGACAAAATAGATTTGGCCATCCTCAATTCCCCCAAATACCATAAAGTGGATAATATTGTTTTGTTTGCATATATTATGAGCTATTATATTAAAGAATGAATTTATAATAATTTTCAAATTATATTAATGTTATTATTATTTTGAATCATTTTTAATGAAATATTGTTTATAAAAGTTGGTTAGTTTTTAACTAGAAAGCTTAAGTATTCTTAGAAAAATTTAATTTTTTTTTAGAAAATAAACTTATGTCTCAATTATTTTGTTTGAAAAATTTTTTTGCAATTAATTATTTATTGCAATTAAATCTTTTTTTAATATTTTTTATTACTTATTTTAAATTATTAAATTATAATTAAAAAATTGTATTTATTTTCAAATTCTAAAATATTAAACAAAATATAGAACTTCTTATTTCAAAAATGATTCTCGTTTTTAATTATGTGTTTAAAAATTAAAATGCATAACATTGATTAAAAGTTAAATAAATTATCAACTATGCTTTATAAAAATTAATTTTTTAATTAAAAAAGGTAAATAAAAATTAAGTTTTTACCAACTCAAAACTTTATAATCATTTCATCATTAATTTGGCAAATTTAAAAAATTACAGCTATGAACTACAATTATAATACAATAAAAATTTAATGAAACTGAATTTTCGCTATGAGCTTCATTTTCACATTTTGCGGTGCATTTCCAAGAGTTTTAAATAAAAAGAACACAAAAAAAAACCAAAAATTAGATCAAAACGTTATTAAAAAATTATAAAAATTATAATTAAATATTTTCAAAACTTTCAGATAAAAACAAATTTATAAACATTAATTAAACTTTTCTTTTAAATTTAATTATACCGCCCAATAAAACACGCTAATTGAATATCATTAGTAAATATAAATATAAAATATTTGTTACTAACATAATATGAACTTTGAAAATAATTATCAGTGATAAATGTTTTTTGAAATCCCTTATCCATTCATATGCAAATGAAAATGGTTAAAAAATGCATAAATTTAAAACTGAAAAATTTCATTATCCATTTATATATCTTTCATTCTTACTAATTACAATTTAAATTGAAACAGAATTTGAGCAGGATTTTGACCTTTGTTGTGCATTCTCCAAGAGTTTTTTAGTAAAAAAATAATAAAAAATAAAACACAACAATTATATCAAAAGGTTAATAAAAAATGATTAAAAAATATTTTCAAAAGAAGAAAAATTATTTGCGACCAAAAGAAATAAAAATAAATTTATTAATACAATTATTCGTGCATAATTTTTTTAAATATTAAAATAAAATTCATCGCAACAATATTATAAAAAAAAAATCGAAGCAACTAAATACTATAAAAAAGTGAAAAAAAGAAACAAAAAATTTTCGACTTTTAATAGTCCAATAAATAATAAATATATTTATTTCACCGAAATCCGAACAAAATAAAAAAAATACAATATAAAATTCAAAAAAAAAAAAATTATAATACTAATATTTTGAAATAAAAATTCGGTATAAAGAAAAAAAATATTTTTTATTCCACCAACACAATAAACGAGGTATCCCATGAGGTAATGACTCATGATGCATCTGCCATTAGTAATTTTGTAATTGTATAACCCTTAAATTAAGTTCATCATAGTTTAAAAAATAATTTCATTAACATTTTTAAAATTTATAGCACAAATTAATCAATTTAAAAATTAACAAAATTATTAATTATTGAAATATTTATTTTAATCCAAAAATTCATTATTAAAATAGAAAAATATATAAAGTGAATTATTAATTAAATAAATAACTTTTTTAATATCATATTAATCATTTAAATAACTCATAATATATAAAATCTAATTATACAATAAAAATTGATTAGTTAACAAAAGAATTCGCTAAGCAATTGAAATTTCTTCACGAGCTCATTTGTTAGATAATAATGAAATTCTTTAATTAAAAAAGTAAAATTTAGTTGTTGATAATTTTTTCAATATTATTAAAGGCCTCAACTTTAATTCCATATTATTATTTAGTGTGTTAAAATATAAATATTTTAACATGCGAATTAATTTGATACGGCAAAATTTTTTAGCTATTCATTTTCTCATAATAAAAAATTGTTATTCTTTTTTTAACAACTTAAAGATAAATAATATTATTTTTTAATCAAAATAAGACCTAACATAATATCATACGATTCTGTTGGCTTTTAGACTATCGTTTTAAAACTTGATAATATTTTACACGACAACAAGTGCGTTTGTTATGATAACTTTGAAAAAATATTATGCTTTATGTCGAGCGTTGACTTTTTAAATCGATTAAAATTTTAAGATTACCTTTTATTATTTAATTCTTTCTGACTTGATAGCTAGATTTTCTAAAAAAATTAATTATAAAACCATTAAAAATAGTTAAATAAAAACTTTGTTAAGAATATAATCAATTTGTATGTAATTTATTTAAAGTTGCTTTTTGGGCGTTTCCTAAAACCATTATGATGTATGAAAATAAAAAAATGTGAGACATATAAATTCGTATCTTGGCCTAATTTAAACAAAATTAATATTTCATGATATCATTCAATAGCTCACTTAAACGACCAACACTGTTACATTAATTTTATCATTATATAATTTTTTTTATTCATTTATGCAAATTTTTCCTTTTTTTAATAACCATTTTATGTATATTTTTGGGGGTATTATTATAAACTTATAAAATTTCACTCAATATACATGATGATTGCAATCGAATGAGCTGCTTCGTGTGTGCACTATTGAGCTTTTTATATTTTTAAAATCGTTTTAAAATATATAAATTATTTATTATGCTAATTTATATTTAATGTTTCAAATAACAAAATCACCAAATATAATTTTACATATATTTTCAAATTTAGTTTTTGGTTTACTTTCAAATTATTTTAAAAATTTTAAATCTGTCTATAAAAGAATTGGGTTTTACTTTTTTTTCTCACGGGCTTTTTCGCCGGAAAAAATTTTCATTTAAAAAAAATCAAAAATATGAAAAAATAAAATTCCAATTATTTAAAAATAATAAAAACTTTAATAAAAAGATTTATTTTATTCAGACAATACAAAAAATTGTCAATAAATTTATGTTTTCATCTTTTTAAATATATGAACTAATCTCTTTTTACAGTTTATATTCCTTTTTAGTCTTTTTC
>SIJG01000197.1:75123-123189 GCA_023374025.1 Heterodera schachtii
TCTACAACCAGCAAGTCTGGCTATCATTTTTGTTTGTGTGTGCGGAAACGACAGTTAGTTTGGCCAAGTAACGTTTCAACGTACATAAGCTTAACTTAATCCGTTTCAATTGCATTTGTTCATGGAGTTTTATTATGGAATTAATTTCTTTATTTTGGTAGCTTTTGACGAGTTCAATAGCTTCGTGATTTTTTATAAATTCTTCAAAGCCAGACTTGCTGGTTGTAGAATATTCAAATAAGAATAAAATTATAAGTTTTAAAATAAAATTTTATTCATTTTTCTAAATTATAGCAATATTATGATTATAGAAATAAATACAGCTAACAGATAAAATATTTATAATTATATTTTATTTTTTGCGTTAACATATAAAATTCATCATATGTATATTAATTTTTTTATTTACGTAGCTCGTAAAATTATACGTGTTTGGAATTATTGATTCACACGCTATTATTTTTTTATATAATTATATGATTTAGTGAATCGTATAATTAAGTTTAAATATTTTTATTCACACTGAGACTATTTGCGGTTCGCCCACACTGAGACAATTTTTCGGTTCGCCCACACTGAGACTATTTTCGGTTCGCCCACACTGAGACTATTTTCGGTTCGTCTCACCACGTTCACAAACAAACAAACCATTTTGCTATACAATAGGAATTTGTGAATCATTTAATGCACGATTGATTATCTACCAGTTTAATGAGCTTAAACATTTACTAAATAAAATAATCAAACAATACTAATAATATCAAAGGAAAACCTCGCGCATTATTCAAAATAAAAACGGCTAGATTTATGAATACATGGAATTTTTAAACATGGAATAGTGGTCATATGTAATTTAAAAACAATCAAAAACATTATAATTGTGAAAAAAAACTGCTTAATGAAATAATAAGTCATGTTTTCATACAAAATAATAATAAAACAGAGAAAATAAGCCAAAATTTTATATATATTATTCTTCGTGTTATTGTGGAGCTTCACAAATATCAAAATACAGAAAGTTACTTTATAAGCGAATGGGTTCTAAGTGAAGATGTAGACTGATACGGCTTCGAATTCATTTTTATAATTTTAAAAATAGTTATAAAAACACAAAAAAAAAAAATTAAAAACCTACATTTGAGAATAAAATAACTGCATGTTATATAAAATTGAAATTAACCGACTACATTTGTCTTGGATATCAAATCAGTTGTAAATAAAACAGCCGATGCCTTTCAAGATAAAAACGAAGTAAAAGAAGTTATTTAATTCTAAATGCCTCTGGCGACGTGTGAAACTAAAACATCAAAAATAGATAATTTTTAAATAATATTTTTAAAATTTCACATAATAATTTTAAAATTATACACATTTAATTAAATAAGAAGAAAATTACAAAAACTATACTTTGAATAACATTTAAAATACAAAGATCAAATTTACTAGACATTTTTATAGCAGATAAATCACCAAGTTTTTTAAAAATGCTAATACATTATAAATTTATTTTTAAATAAAACGCTGATAAAAAAAATCATTAAGTGAAGGTAATTTTTAATTAAACATTTGCAATTTTTGACTATTTCGAGAAGATGCCAAAATGCGTATATTTAGAGATTAAAAAAAAACAATAAAATTATAGTCAAAATACTAAAGAATAATAAAATAAAATTCTTCAAAAGGATAAAACGAAAATAGATCTTCACAAAAACAACAATTAAAAAGAACTGCGAAAAGACTTGCGGAACGCAAGAGATCCAAAAATACATATTTAGAAAAACATGAATATAATCAAATATTTAAAATGGTATGAGATCCATTTAAATTTTTCCAGTGAATAAATCAAAATTTTTAAATTATTAATTTTAAATGACTTCCACCACAAAAAATAATTCAGAACAGGGCGTTTAAAAAACATATTTATATTTACAATTTAAAAAATAAATAAAAAGGATTAAGTCAGTAGTTTAATTTATTATAAAAATAATTAATATTTTATGTGACGACAACGAATTGCTTATCGCTGAATAAGCACCGCAGAACAATCATTATAAATTATTATTCTTATAGGAATATAATCGCGATTAAAATAACTTAAACCATATTGTCTAAAAGTGACTTCCGTCTAAATAATAATGAGCTGCGCAGCGACTTGATTTCCTAATTAAAAAATGGCAAAATTCCAAAAGTCGAAAACATAATTAATTCTAAATAAAATATAAAAAAATGATATTACTTACTCAGGATTTGCCGAAAAGTGCTAATGTCTATTTGTTTAGCCAAAATTATAAAATTTTAATATAAAACTATGATAACTTTAAATCATTAGAATATTATAACAATATCATACAATTAACAAATTAAAAAATCAAAATTATAATAGAAGAATATTTATAAAAGTTTATTTATCGCATTTAAATCCAGTTCAAAGTTGGCAGATTTTGCTTTACAATAACAATTTTTATGGGGTTTGATAAAATATCTCAAAAATCTTCCAAAATTGATTTTTTGGTCATATTTGTTCATCAATTCTAAAATCTTCAAAATTTCCCACCGGCACCTTTCCTCTAATATTTTTTGAAAACTCAAAACTTGGATCTTTTGAAGAAAACGGGAAAATAGTCCGTAAAAATCACTAATTAAAAATATTCATTTTTAAAAATAAATTAAATTTTTAAAAAGACTTACTAGCAAATTTATGATATTCAATTAAGAAAAAAAGGCATGAATAAATTTTTAAGTGTTATTTTTCATAGGAAGTTTTAAAAATTAATAGGAATTTCGGTTTCGTTAACCTATAAGCATTAGGGTAATTGTAGTTGAAATTTTCTTCTGAGTCATTAAAATAAAACAAAGAATTTAAATATTTTTCAAGAAAATAAGTGAATAATAAGTGTTGGCAATTAAATTAGCAAATCTATAAATTTATCTTATAAAAAGATAGCTAAATTTTATTTTAAAATAAAAAATAAAATATATTCAAAAAATTTTGTTCAAAAACAAAAAAATAATATGTGGACGTCAAAATATTTTTTTAACCAGTCAAATAAATGAATGAAATAATATTTAAATTACTTATAAACATTCAAAACAAATATTGCAAACTATTTAACTTTAACAACTTATAAAAAAAGTATATATATTATATAAACAATTAATGATATTAGATGAATATTGTTATGCCATAAGATACTTGATGAAGCACTTGATTAATTAATTACAACATTTATAAAAATAAACGAAAAACATTACATAAAAATATTCGTAAAAGGTTAATTTAAAAATGAATGAAATAACAACCCAATAAAATAAATCATTTAAAATTAATTATAAATACATCAATTTGTATCTCTATACATATTTTAAATGCTTATTTTTTTAAAATTTCGTCCCAATAAAATAATAAAGCATAGTCGGAATTTTGCACAGAATTAGAAGCATTTCTTTATTAAAAAAAATAAATTTATCAACATTAATCCATAAATTAGCAAATCAATCATCACGTTCAAACTGAATTTGCACATTCCATATTAATATTAAAGAGAGCCGGAAAATAGTTTAAATAAATACAAAAAATAAATGATACCTAAAATGAGTGACATTTAAGAAATATTTTGAAAATTTATTTTATTAGCAGCAAATAATTTATGCCTAATTAAAACTTTAAAATAAAAAAAAACACACGAAAATTAGATAAAATAACATCAATAAAGAGCCAATAAATTTTAGAACGAAATAAGGCCAGGCCTCATAAAAAAAGTACCAAAGAATGATGCATGAATTGGAGAGAGAACGCAAGAAGAAATCATAAATATTCTTATTTTAAAGTTGCTTTCAACTAATGCACATATAAATATAAAAGCTGAATATTTGTAGTTATTCCGAAAACAAAATTAATATAAATTAAAATAATATAGGATTTATTGGAAAAAAGTAATAATTCAATTTAATTATTATTATTACTAATAGACTGTCAATTATAATTAATTGAAATGATTATTTTTTCCCTAAACATGCATAATAATAGTAAATTTAAAAAAAGTGTACTATATGTTTTAATATAGTAACAAATTAATTTCAAAATGAATATTTGTCATGATCAATGCAATCCTAGAATAAGATTCAAAATAAATAAATAAATATTAAAATATATTAAAAAATTGACATCAACACCATTCATATTTCGTAATAAAGTTAACAATTTCACTAGAGAATAAAATCTTCTCTTCTATGTATTAATTAATTATCCAAATCATTTGAAATATGTTGTTCAAGAAAATATCTTACTTAACAAAATGAATTTATATGTCTTAAAACATCTATTTTAAGAAATGATGAATAATGAAATATAATTTATCATTTTCTCTGACAACATGAAAAATTATAATTTTATATTATGAAGCAACAAAATTCTTTAAAATTTTTCATAAATTGGAAAGAAATGAATGACAAATAAATATTCTATTAATTTTATTAAATTTAAAAGAAAATATTTTATTTAAAATTTTTAACAGTCGAAAAATTAATTCAAATATAAATTTGAATATAATATTAGGCTCATACGAACAGGCGCATCGCGATTTGGTCGTGTAAATACTAGGGATAATAAATTTATATACAAAATAGAACTTTATTCTACAATTTTTGTTTAATCAATAAAAAGATAAAAGCGATTAAATTAAAAAGTCATAAATTTAACAATTATTTTTAAAGTTAAAATTTAATTATTTTTTTTTAAAGCTGACTATTTTCAGCCAAAAACTAATAAAATAATAACTGATCGATTGTATTTTTCAATTAATAAAAATTATTTTGAACAAAATTAATAAAATAAAAAATTCATAAATAAAAATAACAAATCTACGTATAAAAATTTATATTTCAATTTATTTAAAAAATTTGTATTATATAGATTTGCATTTTTTAGTTTAATTTATTATGGATAAGTTTATCACATAAGATTAATTTTTCAAAGCATGTTGTTGTATTGGAGTTTTTCGGCAATAACACAAAATTGTAACGCTTCATTGATTTTTGCATAAAAATTTTAGCGATAAAATTTCCTTAACATTTTAAGTATAAATTTTTATTTCATTTTTACAACAGCAGCATTATACTGGAAAAAATATTAATTTATATGTTGGTAAATTTATTAGATTTAAGAAAATAATTAAATGATTTGATTAAATATTTTTAATATCTTAAATAAGATTTTTTGACAAAAAATTAAAATATTTATTTTAAAATTATTAGTGAAAATTATTAATTACAAAACAACCATTAATAAAATTTAAAAAATGAAAGAAAATTTCAAACAAAAAAAAAAAACAAAATTAAAAAAAAAATCAATTCACTAAACATTAATATGTCAACTTCTTCGTTGCCTCTATGTCTATTAAAAGAAAATTGAAAAAAATAAAAACCAAAATAGGCTGTGATAATTTTATAATATTTATTATTTTAAAAAAAAGTTGTTTTTTCATTTTATTAATTGTCGTTTTATAAGCAATTATTATTTTGTCATTAAACACATTTAGTTTTTTTTTTCTTTTTTTTTTGTTTTTTGTTTTTTTTTTGTAAATTAAAAAAGATAATATAAAGGTTGTTTTATTTTTTTGATTTTTAAATACCTGAAAGATTTATTTCAGAAAAATTTACAAATTTTATTTTTCTTACAATTTTAAATAGTAAATTTTATGGTTGTTAATTTTGATTTTGGCTTTTTAATGCATATAATGAAGAATTTTTGCCGGAATTTCAGTATATAAAGATATAAATATGTTTTTATTCTTGTGTTCTCACAACGTTCATGCATTACAAAGCATATTAGCACATTATAGTATCAATTTTGAATTATGTTCTTTAAATCATTCTTGTTAGAATTGTAAAATATTCATTCAATTTTATTTATAGGATATACCTTCTCACTTTAAACGGCATTCATATTACATAATTATTGCTAAAATTATTGCAAATTCGGTTTTATTTGCTGTAAATTTCTTGTAAAATTTAAATTTTTGAAAAATCTTTTTGATATAAATGAATGAAAATTTGATTCATTTTTTTAAATAAATATTTTATTTATTTGATTAAATATCAAGTTTGATTAAACTCTTGTTTTACAGTGCTTTACGTTGTGTTTTTTGTGCGAATTTAATTTCGCATCTTTTAAAACACTATTAATTTATATATTCACATTTATTGTTTGTTCTTGCAAAAATGTGGCCGGTTATTTTAATTGATGCTTTTTTACGAATGAGACTCATTAAGAAAATTATTTTATAATTTTTTTAATCCAAAATAATTAATTATAGTTAATATAATTTTTTGTTTGATGGAAAAGGTTGATTTAAATAATTTTATTTTGCTCATTTTTTGTTTTAATTCATTTAATTATCAAATTGAATTGCATGTCTTACCAAATAAGGTTCGTTGTGTTCTGGTTAATGTATCCAATTGTATTTACGGTAGAAATATTTTATTAATAATTTTAGCTTTTTATTTTTATACCATTTGAATGTTTATCTATTATATATTTGCAATATAATGGCATATGCTTATCTTTTTGGCGTAAATTTTAATTTTTAAAAATTTTACATTATATTAATTAATTTAATAATTTTGTTTTTATATTTAATATTATTGTACTTTAAATATGTACACATTCAATTAATAATGAAATTTTTTAAATAACATTTTAATTAAAAATCTATTATATTTGCTTCATTTTCTACTATGTTGAAAATAAAATTTTGTTTCTTTTAGTTTTTCAATATAATAGTTAAGGGAATTTTCAAAGACCCAAAAAATATATAATATATTTAACCACGAAAAGCTTATTTAATATTCCCTTTTATAAATAGAAAAAATTAATTTTTCTAATTAATAGGGATTCCTTTTTTATGTAAGAAAAATCCCAAAATATGTAAGTAAAAGTCACAATTTTTTTTAGCAAACACAGACAAGAAAGTGTTTTTCTAATATTCAGTGCATTAAGAATCCAGGAAAAAATATATTTACATAAAAAAGAAATCCCTAATAATAAAAATTTAAATGAAAGAAACATATAAAACAATAATTTACTAAAGAAAATTTCAATTCTCATCAGTCTGATGTTTATCTTATATGTTGACGGCCTTCGAAACTGAGATAGATAAATTAATTACAAATAAATGTAATAATATTAATTTATTAATAATATATATTAAGAATTAATTATTGATGTAACAAAGAAACAACATTGGCTCGGATATTACCAAATTGTATAAAATTTTCTTTGATACAATTGCAGTTCAATAAATTATTGTCTTTAAAATGCTAATTAGAAAATTATATTTTATTAGTTCTTAAATAATTTCATTGGTTTTTTTATTTATTTATTTATTTAATAATTTTTTTGCATTCATATTTTGTTTTTGTTTTTATAATTAAACCACGGATTTTGGTCTTATCCATTGCAGAATCGGACGTACTTTCCTTTTGTCATTTATTTTCGTTTTATTTAGGATTTTTATGTTTAATATTATTGTTGTAAAATCTAAATTTATTTAAAATTTAAATATTATTAATTGCCAAAGTATCGCTTCGGCCAGACAAGTATGCTTTATCTTGTAATTAGCCGTATTTAGTTTTTATTTTATTTTTATTTTTTGCTAATTAATTCATTAATATTTTTCGAGTCGTGGCCTTTCAGCTTAAACACCTTAAATGTGAGCGGGAAATTATTACAAATTTAAAAAAAAAAGAAAAAAGTAGGATTTTCTTATTTTCCATTAAATTAGTAGGCTGAATGCCTCTCTTCTTGCACCAATTCTGCATAAAAAAACCTTTAATTTTCATTTACTTATACTTGTTACATAAATGAGTAATTTTAAATCGGAATTATTTATTAGCATTGTATTTTTTTACTATTTATATGCATGTATGATAAATTCCATTTTATTGCTGACTTCCACCTATCTCCGCTTTACCAACAGCCAAAGTTGTTTCTATTATATATTTCGTATAAATAAAAAATGTTATTCCGTTCTTTAATTAGATATATTTGTGATTATTCATCAGAATTTAATGGATATGTCTGCGAACATAATCTATGGAAGAAAAATTTATTATCATTTTAAATGATTTATTATTAATATATATATATATTTTTCAAATTAACTAGCATACTCTTATTTATTAGTTTAGTTTTTTTAGGATAATTTATTTATTTATTTAAAATTTATTAATTCATTTTTTATTATCAAAATTTATCTTTTTTGCTCCCATTTTTTTAAATATGATAGTCAGAGTACTAGATATATATTTAACTTTTATATTTAGTTGTTTTATTTATTTATAATAAGTTTTTTTGCATATTTTATAAATTATTCTTTATCTAAGTCTCGAACACTTCGCTCGTCTCTGAAATTTGTTAATTCCGCCCCATCGGGCTTTTCCTTATATTATATTAATTTATCATAACGGGATATTGAAAATGACATGACAATTTTTCTGAAAATCATTATATTGTTTAAGTTTAATTTTCTTAAAATTACTAAATTTGTGTCAAAAAAAAAGAAAAAGTGAAAAATTTTTAGGTAATTATTTATATGATACATTTATATTTTATGCTAAAAGGCTAATTCTATTTGTGATATTTAATTTAAAATGGAATAATATCCATATATTTTATATCTATTTTAATTATTTATCTACCTGAAATATTGAAAGATTTTTGGGAAAATTCCCGAAGAAATAACACTCGTCAAGAATGTTTCAGTAAATGATCAGCACGATTAAAAATTTCTACATATTTTGATAAATAATTCTTGTAATAAAATAGATGTATGAATTTTTTTAAAATCAAATTTTTCTTTATTTTCATAAATATATTCTCCTTAATTTTATTACAATTTTAATTTTAAATCTTTTATATTTTATTCCTTTAATTTTTTATTGTAAAATGTATAGATTATTCTTCGAAACTCTTGTTTAATAGAAATTAACAATCCATTCCAAAAAAGAGCAATTATTTATAATTTTATTAGCTTATAAATTTAAAAAACTTTTTAAATTTGACCACTTTTCTCAATTTTTTGAATTTTTGTATTTACATTATAAAGGCGAAACATTCTCGAGTATTTTAAGCTATTTTACTTGCACTCCCGAGGCAAATTGTTTCTTAATGTCGGTAAATTAAGCATGGGGTTTTAGTTATTAGTATTTCCATATTTAAGTGCTTTTCATTTATAATATTAAATAATAATGGTATTTATTTTAATGTTAATTTTTTATTTATTTTTAATCCATGAATAATTAAATTATTAAAGATTGTGTATAAAATTCCTCATCATCCACGTTCGTTATCGTTGCCGTTAAGGTTATTTAATTTTTCAAAAATGCTAGAATTTCAAAAACTTTATTCGTTTTTAATTTTAATTTGTTTTAAATATTTTAGCTACTATGTTTTATTTCTTCGATTTATTTCATTTAATTTATTTTCCACATAATGTATATTAACTGTTTTTCAAATGTAAAAATGATTTCTTATCGACCAAAGGAAACGACAATGTAGTGATTAATTAGTTTCGATAATATATATATATATGTCTTTCCAAAAATTTTTAGTTATTATGGATGGATTTTTTTTTACTTATGTTTTCTTTCATTATTATTATTCAAATTCTTCTTTTTAAAAAAGCTTATTTTTTAACTTTATCAAATCAATAATTGATAGTTGGAGTCTCATTTGAAATTTTGATGGCTTTATATATATATATATATATTATATATATTGTGGTTGTTTGTATCCATGGCAGGCGCTCTTCAAACTATACAATGCTCTCCATTCCTCGAATAGCTCATTTTGTTTTATTTGATTTTAAATGATTTAGTCATAATTTCTTTAATTTAATTTTATTTTTAAAAGATTGCTTGAATATATAAAGGGTAGAATTATTATTTTTCTTTTTTTTTTTAGTTCATGATTAATTTACTTTAATTCTTTTTTCTCGTTTTGATATTGCCCAATGCGAGGCGTAGAATTTAAAAATTTATTGACTTTCAATTATTTGATGCTTAATTTAAATTTATTTTCTTTTTTTAATTCAATATATTTTCACAAGTGCAATCACTTCACTTTCAAATACAATATATTTAAATACTTTGAATGACTAAACTTCTTTTAAATATTTATTCATGCACTTCTGCAACTGCTGCTTCTGGGTAGTGTTTGCAGTTGTATTCGTATATAAAATGTATGTGTTTATATTGTTAAATTCAACGATTGGTTTCCAAAGTTACATACGGTTTATTATCATTAATGAAATTTGATTATAAATTATAATAAAGATTATTTTTTGTAAAAATGCTTCTAATTATATACAAAATCCAATTATGCTTTCTTGTTTTATTTGTTGCAAATTAAAATAAACACATTAGTTCAATTTTTTTTTCTCTTTAAATTTATGCTTTCTGTTCGGGTGGAACCCGAGAGACATTTATTTAATTTGATTTATTTCATTTATTATTTATTTGTTGTGTCTGACCATTCCCAGTCAGACACATTCACTCATTTCCATTTGTTGTATTTGTTGTGTCTGACCTTCTCTGTCAGACACATTCTGATTGATTATATTTGTGACCCTTTGCCCTCCCCTCATTTGTTTCATTCAGTTCCATTTTTGTGTTCACATTTCCAATTGCTCTCCTCCGCCGTCCTCCGACTATTTTATTTGTTATTTTAATTTGTCTTCAATAAATTTGTTATTTGTTCGTCCCTTCGACATTTCGGGGACCGAACAAATTGGCGACGCCCTACATTTTGAGCTCAGCGCCTGATTTGAATAAATTGCTGTGTGCAATTTATTGAATTTGTCTGCAATAAGGTCGGCCAGGAGGCACCTTATTTTCAACAAGCCAAATTCGTCGATCCGATTAATCCGCCAGGCGCGGTTAATCGTGAAATTTCTACAAAAAAAAACCTAGATACCAAAAGGTTGCGGTTTCCGCCAGGAGCGGTTTTATTCAACAAAAAACCAATAAACCCAGGCGGTTGAGGTTCCGCCAGGAGCGGTTATTCGACGAAAATGGCCAACCAAAACGCGACAATCCAACAATTGATGGATACATTGGCGCAACAGCAACAATTGGTTCAGCAATTGCTGACACATCAAACGCAGAATTTGGCTGGACAAGCAATTGCGCCCACAACAATTCCGGCACTTCCCGACATCATGGCTTTTGAGCAAAATGATGATAAGAGCCGAGTATCCGAATGGATTTCGCGCTTCAAATTTGCGCTTGATTGCGCCGCGCCGAATGCCGCCGACGGAATCAAGGTTAAGGCGCTCATGAACAAGCTTAGTGAAGCAGCGTTCAGTGAGTACAGCCGTTCAGTGCTGCCGTCAGCAGTCACTGACTTCAATTTCGACGCGACTGTCCAAAGAATGGAAAAATTATTCGCCCGTCCGCAATCGGTCTTCATTGATCGATATGAATGCTTGAAAGCAATCAGAGGCGAAGGTGAAGACTTTCGCAGCTTCATCAACCGGCACCGAAAATTGCTCGCCGATTTCAAGTTCAGTGAACTAAACAAAGAGCAATTCAATTGCCTAATGCTGTTAACTGCATTAAAATCGCACAGCGATTCGGCACTTCGTCAAAGGATTTTGGCGAAGCTTTCAACGGACGGAACGAACATTTTATACGACGGAGTCGTTGAAGACCTGATTAATTTCCAGGCAACAATTGTGGAGGCAAAGGCCATTGAGGCACCAACAAATTGGAGGAATGTGAACGCGCTGAATCGGCTGCCAAAGCAAAACTCGCCGAAAGTGCAATCTGCCAAAGTGCCAGAGAAGCGACAGGCAAATAAGAATTGCTGGCGATGTGGAGAAACCGATCATTGGGGCAGTGAATGCCGATTCATCGAAGCAAAATGACGAAAGTGCAAATTCACAGGTCACATTGGGGTGCAATGTGACAGTGTGCAGCAATGGCGGCTGAAGAACAAAGGAAAAGGGTTTGGAAACAAACGAATTGGACATTTACAAATCGGTATGCTAAACCCGAAAAATGACAGCCGATTCGCTCAAGACCAAAATTCGGTTCAACAAAAAGCCGATCCAATTTGCACTTGACACTGGGTCGGATGTGAACGTCATTGATGAGGACTCACATTTGGAGGCTGGAAGCCCACCGATAAAAAAGTGCAGTGAAATTGGAAGAGCCTTCGATGGAACGCCGATTCGATTCATCGGGAAAGGCTTCGGCACATTTGAATTTGGTGGAATTTTGATTGAAAATGAAACATTTTACGTGGCCAAGCGTGGATCGCTAAATTTATTAAGCCGCCAAACAATGGACAAATTCGGATTTTTGGATGGTATTAAGCAGCGGATCAACGAACATGGGATCAATTTCTGCAAAGCCACCCACCAATTTGGAAAGCACATTTCGGAATTAAGGAAAGAATTCCCGAGTGTTTTCGAAGATGCACTTGGACATTGCATCAAAGAAAAAGCGCACCTCGAATTGAAGGGAGGAGTCGCGCCAATTTACCGAAAGGCCAGACCGGTGCCACATCACTCAAAGGACGTCATTGAGCGTGAATTGGACCGGCTGGAAGGCCTCGGCATCATTCGAAAAGTCGAACATTTGGATTGGGCCGCACCCATTTTGGTGGTGAAAAAGGCGGATGGAAATGCCCGCCTCTGCATCGACTATTCAACGGGGTTGAATGATGCATTGATTGACTACCAGCACCCGCTCCCAATTCCGGAAGACATTTTCGCGACGTTGAATGGAGGACAATTCTTTTCACAGATTGACCTCAAGGACGCGTACTTCCAGGTGGAATTGGATGAGGACTCGAAGAAATTGTGTGGACTTTCAACACACAAAGGCAATTTCGCCATGGAACGTTTACCGTTCGGCGTTAAATCGGCGCCCAGCATTTTTCAGTCTATTATGGACAAAATGCTCGCAGGCATGAATTTTGCCACGGCTTATTTGGACGATATCATCGTCGCCAGCCGATCATTCGCTGACCACATTCAGCATTTGAAAGCTGTATTCAGCCGGCTGCAGTCCTACGGATTTCGTGTCAAAATGACGAAGTGCTCATTTTTCCAGGAGAAAATTAAGTACCTTGGTTTCGTCATCGACAAAAACGGACGCAGGCCCGACGAAGCAAAGATTAAGGCAATTACGGAAATGCCTGCGCCGACGAATATTTCAACATTACGTTCGTTCCTGGGAATGGTAAACCATTACCAGCAATTTGTGCAAAATATGCGGTTCGTCAGAAAACCGCTCGACGATTTGTTGAAAAAGGACACAGCATGGATTTGGGCCGAAAATTGCCGTAAAGCATTTGATAAATTGAAGGAGATTTTGACTTCAAATTTGCTGCTGACCCATTATGACCCGAAGTTGGAGATCATCGTTTCGGCCGATGCTTCTGAACGCGGGATCGGAGCAGTTATTGCACATCGTTTCCCGGACGGAACGATCAAGGCCATTGCACACGCATCCAAATCCCTCAATGCTGCGGAGAAAAATTATGCCCAGATTGAGAAGGAAGGATTGGCATTAATCTTTGCTGTGCAAAAGTTTCATAAAATGATTTATGGCCGTAAATTTGTCCTTCAAACGGACCATAAACCACTCCTGGCCATTTTTGGAAACAAAAAGGGGATCAGGCAGTGTAGCGCCAATCGATTGATTCGTTGGTCGCTAATTTTATTGGCCTATGATTTTGAAATCGAATATTTGAACACCAAAGATTTTGGCCACGCGGATGCCCTTTCAAGATTGATCGCGAAAGGATCCGACGACGAAGATGAGCGAGTGATCGCTTCCGTCACAGAAGAGTCGGAAATGGAAGATCTTCTGAAATTGGCCACCAAAAATTTGCCGATTAAATTTCATGATTTGGTTTTGGCCACCAAAAACGACGCTTTGTTGAAAAAGGTCGTTCAATTCGTCCAAAAGGGTTGGCCAAACGACAAAGATTTGAGCAAAGAAGAGGAACTTGTCCGATTGTTTCACCGACGGATGGCTGATTTGTCAATCCTCAAGGATTGTTTGATGTATGGCGAAAGAGTGGTGATTCCGAAGATTTTCCAGCGCAAAATTCTTCACCTCTTTCACAAAGGCCATCCCGGAATGAAGAGAATGAAGCAATTGGCGCGTCAGTATGTATTTTGGCCAAAGATGGACCAAAACATCGAAGAATTTGTGCAAAATTGCGAGCCTTGCCAAGCTGCGGCAAAGGCGCCGGTCAAATCGAACCTTCATTCGTGGCCAAAGTCAACAGAACCCTGGCAAAGAATTCACATCGACTACGCCGGGCCATTTTATGGGAAAATGTTCCTAATTGTGGTGGATTCGTTCTCAAAGTACCCTGAGGTATTTGAGATGACAACGTCTTCGGCCACGGCAACAATTGACAAATTGAGATATTGTTCACGCGCCACGGCATTCCTGAAACGATTGTTTCAGACAATGGAACTCAGTTTTCGAGTTCGGAATTTGCCAAATTCACAGCAGCGAATGGCATCGCCCATCTCTTTTCTGCGCCCTACAATCCAATGTCAAATGGGCAGGCAGAAAGATTTGTAGATACATTTAAGAGGGCTTTCCGAAAATTGAAAGGGGAAGGAATGCCGAATCAGGAGATCATGGAAACTTTTCTGATCACCTACAGAACAACGCCGAACGATTCGCTTCCAATTTCTAAGTCCCCAGCTGAAATGCTGCTCGGACGAAAGCTCAGGACAACGCTTGATTTGTTGAAACCGCCGCCATTTCGACCATTGATTAGGGATTTGGCGATGGAAGAGAGATTCAACAAACGATTTGGCACTAAATCACGGAAATTCGAAATTGGTGATAAAATCTTTGCTCGGCATCGATCTTCTGAAAATTGGCGACCAGGAGTCATCCAGGGATGCTCTGGTGTCATTTTTGATGTGAAATTCACGGACGGATCAAAGTCGCGATTCCATGCGAATCAGCTGAGGAACCGACAATATTCGAACAATGGCGATGAAGCATTGGCGATCTTAAATGATGCTTTTGCATTGCCATTGCCACCTGCACAGGCGAATGAAGTGCCAGCAGCAGTCCCGCCGGCAGATGACCACGAAGGCAACATTGTGCCGCCGCCGCTGATCGACGACCAAAATCAGCGCCGTTACCCGTCCCGTCAACGCCGCGCGCCCAACCGTTACTCGCCCCGTTGATCACCGGACGAGCCAAAAGGGGGAGGTGTTCGGGTGGGACCCGAGAGACATTTATTTAATTTGATTTATTTCATTTATTATTTATTTGTTGTGTCTGACCATTCCCAGTCAGACACATTCACTCATTTCCATTTGTTGTATTTGTTGTGTCTGACCTTCTCTGTCAGACACATTCCTGATTGATTATATTTGTGACCCTTTGCCCTCCCCTCATTTGTTTCATTCAGTTCCATTTTTGTGTTCACATTTCCAATTGCTCTCCTCCGCCGTCCTCCGACTATTTTATTTGTTATTTTAATTTGTCTTCAATAAATTTGTTATTTGTTCATCCCTTCGACATTTCGGGGACCGAACACTTTCTATTTTTGGTGAATTAATTTTTATATTTTCACAAGGCAAAATTTTCCATTAAATAATAACTGCATTGGACTGAACTCGCATAGGGCAAACTTGAATTTTTTTGCACCAATTCTCCATAAATTTTTTTTTATTTTTCATTTATTTACTCTTATTACATAAATGAATACTTTTTAATCGAAAGTACATATTATCATTTTTATAAATTATCTCAGTAATCAATAATTAAAAATAAAAATTTATTTTTTAAATATATCATTAATTATTAATTATCTCAATAATAAAAATAAAATTTATTTTTTAATCGAAATTTTTTATTTAATAATTTATTATTAAAGTATATGTTTTTTATTTATTAAAATAATATACTCAAATAGCACTCTGGTTATTTATTTTCATTTTTACATTTTCTCGTCAGGGTTAACCATATTTTATTCTTTTGAACTGTCAAATGTAAAATTATTGTCTTCTTTTTTCAAGTTTAAAAAGTAATTTAAATTAAATTTATTTTCATAAAATTTTTGTTAAATTCAATTTCTTTATATCTTTTAAATTATTCTTTCTAAAAAGGTATTGTTTTAATTCAATTATAATTTTCAGATGGTAAGTTTTTTGTTGAAAAATAATTTCCTGAAATCATACATTTAATTTAAAATAATATTTAATTATTCTGCCCCCTTTCTTAAAATGTTTACATCTAGCTTTTCTCTTTTTTTCTCTTCATTTTCTCCATTTTTTTTTATTAATTTTAATTTAATGTAGTCAAAAAATTGAAATGATCCACTTCTAAATATTTTATTTAATGCTTTTTTACCATATTTTTATTTAACTTAAAATAAACTTTTGTTTATTATCATTATTAAATGTCAAATACATATTTATCTTTAATTAAGATTACTATTTCTTATGATTTTTTTCATAGAGTCGATCAATTTTTGATAATTAGATATGCTGATTTATTTAAAATAATAGTGTTTTGAAATTTTTTCAAAAAGGTTTTTTGTTTTTTTAGATTTGCTATATTTATGAATTCGTTTTTCAAGTATCAAATGCGTGGGACCGATCACAAAGTATAAAAATAAGAAAAAACAGAAAACATATAGTTGATCAGTCCAAATTGGACTGAATTTTGAAGCTATATATTATTTATTCATTAATTTTTTTTTAATTTAACATTAGAATTAAGATGTGATATTCATTTTAATTGTCAAGTGTACCCTTCTCCGATTATTTTGCATTCAAAATATATCGTTGTGTTTAATTGTTACAAATTCAAATTGATTAATTGTAAAGTGATTTTTTTAATTAGCATATTAATAAAGCATTTCATATTTTTTAAATTGTTTACCAACGATGTTGGCCCATTAATTGAGGAAGCCGGAGGCAGTAAAATTTTTTATAATAATTAAAATATTTTTTACAAAGCTCTAGAATTTTCAATTATATATTCAATCTTTTTACTGGGTTAAACGAAAACTGTTGTTTTTCGTTTTTTTTATTTTAAATATTTTTGTTTCATGCACGATGAACGCTTTTTGACATTTCGTTTAATTCATCAGGGATTAAGATTAGATTTCTTTTTTTAATTTTATATTCGATTTCATCTTGCATGGCACTTTTGCTTCCAATTGTTGTGATATTGATGGCAATACATTCGGTTAATTTCAATTTTAGCAGATTAATTATTAAATTTGTGTTTTTGAGCATTAGCAGCTTTTAAATAGTAAAAAAATTATTTGCCAATATTACATTGAAGGGTTAAAATTAATTCTCATTTTATCATTTCCATTTATTACATAAATAAATATAATGAATGGATTTCGTAATATTGTTTATATGCATTAGGTTGTTTATTTCTATTCTTCGTTTTAATTGTATGTAACTGAAATTTATTTAAAAATGAATGCCGGATTTGATTATTTGCAAATGAAAAAATGAAAGAAAATTTCAAACAAAAAAAAACAAAATTTAAAAAAAAATCAATTCACTAAACATTAATATGTCAACTTCTTCGTTGCCTCTATGTCTATTAAAAGAAAATTGAAAAAAATAAAAACCAAAATAGGCTGTGATAATTTTATAATATTTATTATTTTAAAAAATAATTAACCAAAAATCACCTAATTGAATAAAATAAAAATATTGTTAAAAATTATGAAAACTCATAACAACAAAAATATTTTATACAATCAGAGTAAAATGAAGAAGTGCATTAAACATCTTTTGAAAATTAATATTACTAAAAAATAAATCTAAATACCGTTTAATCAAATTAGTCAAACAATTTATGAGGCTGAGTCCTCTGCAGCATCCGATATTCCATTTCATTGACTCATTAAAGAGGTTTCCAATCCTCGTTAGAGAAAATAATATTATATTTCATAGAATCAAATTTATTTAGCGAAAGTTGTTTTTTTATTTTATTAAATGTCGTTTTATAAGCAATTATTATTTTGTCATTAAACACATTTAGTTTTTTTTTTTTTTATTTCTTTTTCTTTGTTTTTTGTTTTTTTTTGTAAATTAAAAAAGATAATATAAAGGTTGTTTTATTTTTTTTGATTTTTAAATACCTGAAAGATTTATTTCAGAAAAATTTACAAATTTTATTTTTCTTACAATTTAAATAGTAAATTTTATGGTTGTTAATTTTGATTTTGGCTTTTTAATGCATATAATGAAGAATTTTTGCCGGAATTTCAGTATATAAAGATATAAATATGTTTTTATTCTTGTGTTCTCACAACGTTCATGCATTACAAGGCATATTAGCACATTATAGTATCAATTTTGAATTATGTTCTTTAAATCATTCTTGTTAGAATTGTAAAATATATTCATTCAATTTTATTTATAGGATATACCTTCTCACTTTAAACGGCATTCATATTACATAATTATTGCTAAAATTATTGCAAATTCGATTTTATTTGCTGTAAATTTCTTGTAAAATTTAAATTTTTGAAAAATCTTTTTGATATAAATGAATGAAAATTTGATTCATTTTTTTAAATAAATATTTCATTTATTTGATTAAATATCAAGTTTGATTAAACTCTTGTTTTACAGTGCGTTACGTTGTGTTTTTTGTGCGAATTTAATTTCGCATCTTTTAAAACACTATTAATTTATATATTCACATTTATTGTTTGTTCTTTACAAAAATGTGGCCGGTTATTTAATTGATGCTTTTTTACGAATGAGACTCATTAAGAAAATTATTTTATAATTTTTTTAATCCAAAATAATTAATTAAAGTTAATATAATTTTTTGTTTGATGGAATAAGGTTGATTTAAATAATTTTATTTTGCTCATTTTTTGTTTTAATTTTACGGTAGAAATATTTTATTAATAATTTAGCTTTTTATTTTTATACCATTTGAATGTTTATCTATTATATATTTGCAATATAATGGCATATGCTTATCTTTTTGGCGTAATTTTAATTTTTAAAAATTTTACATTATATTAATTAATTTAATAATTTTGTTTTATATTTAATATTATTGTACTTTAAATATGTACACATTCAATTAATAATGAAATTTTTTAAATAACATTTTAATTTAAAAATCTATTATATTTGCTTCATTTTCTACTATGTTGAAAATATAATTTTGTTTCTTTTCAGTTTTTCAATATAATATTTAAAGGAATTTTCAAAGACCCAAAAAATATATAATATATTTAACCACGAAAAGCTTATTTAATATTCCCTTTTATAAATAGAAAAAATTAATTTTTCTAATTAATAGGTCCCTTTTTATGTAAGAAAAATCCCAAAATATGTAAGTAAAAGTCACAATTTTTTTTAGCAAACACAAACAAGAAAGTGTTATTCTAATATTCATTGCATTAAGAATCCAGGAAAAATATATTTACATAAAAAGAAATCCCTAATAATAAAAATTTAAATGAAAAAAACATATAAAACAATAATTTACTAAAGAAAATTTCAATTCTCATCAGTCTGATGTTTATCTTATCTGTTGACGGCCTTCGAAACTGATATAGATAAATTAATTACAAATAAATGTAATAATATTAATTTATTAATAATATATATTAAAAATTAATTATTGATGTAACAAAGAAACAACATTGGCTCGGATATTACCAAATTGTATAAAATTTTCTTTGATACAATTGCAGTTCAATAAATTATTGTCTTTAAAATGCTAATTAGAAAATTATATTTTATTAGTTCTTAAATAATTTCATTGGTTTTTTTATTTCTTTATTTATTTAATAATTTTTTTGCATTCATATTTTGTTTTTGTTTTTATAATTAAACCACGGATTTTGGTCTCATCCATTGCAGAATCGGACGTACTTTCCTTTTGTCATTTATTTTCGTTTTATTTAGGATTTTTATGTTTAATATTATTGTAGTAAAATATAAATTTATTTAAAATTTAAATATTATTAATTGCCAAAGTATCGCTTCGGCCAGACAAGTATGCTTTATCTTGTAATTAGCCGTATTTAGTTTTTATTTTTATTTTATTTTTTTGCTAATTAATTCATTAATATTTTTCGAGTCATGGCCTTTCAGCTTAAACACCTTAAATGTGAGCGGGAAATTATTACAAATTTAAAAAAAAAAGAAAAAAGTAGGATTTTCTTATTTTCCATTAAATTAGTAGGCTGAATGCCTCTCTTCTTGCACCAATTCTGCATAAAAAACCTTTAATTTTCATTTACTTATACTTGTTACATAAATGAGTAATTTTAAATCGAAATTATTTATTAGCATTGTATTTTTTTACTATTTATATGCTTGTATGATAAATTCCATTTTATTGCTGACTTCCACCTATCTCCGCTTTACCAACAGCCAAAGTTGTTTCTATTATATATTTCGTATAAATAAAAATGTTATTCCATTCTTTAATTAGATATATTTGTGATTATTCATCAGAATTTAATGGATATGTCTGTGAACATAATCTATGGAAGAAAAATTTATTATCATTTTAAATGATTTATTATTAATATATATATATTTTTTCAAATTAACTAGCATACTTTTATTTATTAGTTTCGTTTTTTTTAGGATAATTTATTTATTTATTTAAAATTTATTAATTCATTTTTTATTATAAAAATTTATCTTTTTTGCTCCCATTTTTTAAAATATGATAGTCAGAGTACTAGATATATATTTAACTTTTATATTTGGTTGTTTTATTTATTTAATCAATAACTTTTTTTAATTGAAAAACACGACAAATTTTCTGAAAATCATTATATTGTTTATGTTTAATTTCTAAAAAATTACTAAATTTGTGTTAAAAATTAGAAAAAGCGAAAAAAAAAATTTTTTGGCAATTTTTTATATGATACATTTATATTTTATGCTAAATGCTAATTCGATTTGTCATTTATAAAGTTTAAATTGGAATAATATCCATATTTTTTTATATCTATTTTAATTTATTTATCTATTTGAAATATTGAAAGATTTTTGTGAAAAATCCCGAAGAAATAACACTCGTCAAGAATGTTTGCAGTAAATGATCAGCACGATTTAAAAAATATTAGCAGAGACTTTTAAATAAATAAATAAATAAATAATTTCTACATATTTTGATAAAATAATTCTTGTAATAAAATAGATGTATGAATGTTTTTAAAATCAAATTTTTCTTTATTTTCATAAATATATTCTCCTTAATTTTATTACAATTTTAATTTTAAATCTTTTATATTTTATTCCTTTAATTTTTTATTGTAAAATGTAGGGTTGGGCCCCCGACCCCGCCCCCGACCCCGAACCCCGACATTTTTGGCCATTTTCGGGGAAAACCCCGACCCCGAACCCCGCGCTTCCTACCCCGACAACCCCGAACCCCGACCCTTAACCCCGACCGGGGTCGGGGTTAAATATACACCCCTAAGAATGGCATTTTCGTGAGAGAAAAGGCAAAAAATTATTCAAATTTGAATTTTCTTTAACCATTTTGCCAGATTTTTATTAAATGAATTAATTTGCATTTGTTCTTTTATATGTAGAAGTGGTGTAGTGGTTAGTGCGTTAACAATAACTCAATTTTGTCATGAGTTCGATCCTGGTTTACTTTTTCTTTTATAATTAATTTTTTTTATGATTAATAGGGTTTTTTTTAAATACCCTTAAATAATTGGTCATCATTGGCATTATTTATTGAAAAATTAAACCCAATTTTACTTTCGTTGAAATTAAAAAATTTAATTAGAGTAAATCATGAAAATTAATATTTTTCAAAATATTTTTGCCAAAATATAAAAAAATAAATAAAAATTTCACGGAAATTCATAATTTTTTGGTGAAAATCTATTAGAAAAATAAAGCTTAAATTTTAAAATTCGTCCGGCGCTGCATATCGGCATCGCCTGCGCCCCAAAAAAACCTAGAAATTTTGCTCAAAATCAAAAAAATTTATTAATTTACATAAAAGTATTATTATGAATAATAAAAAAAAAATTAAGCTAAAATAAAAAAAAATTTGACTATATGGTATAAGGCAAAAATTGAAAAACCCCGAACCCCGACCCCGAACCCCGAACGATTTGGCAACCCCGACCCGAACCCCGACGCTTCCAACCCCGACAACCCCGAACCCCGAATTTTCCAACCCCGACGTCGGGGGCCCAACCCTAGTAAAATGTATAGATTATTTTTCAAAACTCTTGTTTAATAGAAATTAACAATCCATTCCAAAAAAGAGCAATTATTTATAATTTTATTAGCTTATAAATTTAAAAAACTTTTTAAATTTGACCACTTTTCTCAATTTTTTGAATTTTGTATTTACATTATAAAGGCGAAACATTCTCATTATTTTAAACTGTTTTACTTGCACTCCCGAGGCAAATTGTTTCTTAATGTCGGTAAATTAAGCATGGGGTTTTAGTTATTAGTATTTCCATATTTAAGTGCTTTTCATATATAATATTAAATAATAATGGTATTTATTTTAATGTTCATTTTTTATTTTTTTTTAATCCATGAATAATTCAATTATTAAAGATTCTGTATAAAATTCCTCATCATCCACGTTCGATATCGGTGCCGTTAAGGTTATTTAACTTTTCTCAAATGCTAACTTTATTCGTTTTTAATTTTAATTTGTTATAAATATTTTAGCTACTATGTTTTATTTCTTCGATTTATTTCATTTAATTTATTTTCCACATAATGTATATTAACTGTTTTCAAATTATTATTATTATTCAAATTTGCATAATAAAGCTATTAAGCATTGAATCACACTCATTTAATTAATTTGTTATAATTCGATCCTTTCATAAAATGCAAACATCGTTTTTCTGTTTTTACAGTAATTGATAGTTGAAGTGTCATTTTAATTTTGATGGCTTTATATATATATTATATTTATTGTGGTTGTTTGTATCCATGGCAGGGCGTTCTTCAAACTATACAATGCTCTCCATTCCTCGAATAGCTCGTTTTGTTTTATTTGATTTTAAATGATTTAGTCATAATTTCTTTAATTTAATTTTATTTTTAAAAGGTTGCTTGAATATATAAAGGGTAGAATTATTATTTTTCTTTTTTCTTTTAGTTCATGATTAATTTACTTTAATTCTTTTTTCTCGTTTTGATATTGCCCAATGGTTTTTTGGGTTTTATGGATATTAAAAATTTAAAATACTTTCCCACAACCGCGAAATAACCGTTAGAAAATAAATTTTTCTGGGTTTAATGTGTATTTTGTGGCTGTTGTGATAATTAATTATTAGTGTTCGAGGCGTAAAATTTAAAAATTTATTGACTTTCAATTATTTGATGCTTAATTTAAATTTATCTTCTTTTTTTTCACGAGTGCAATAACTTCACTTTCAAATAACAATATATTTTTGTCGCTACCCCAAAATTAGAATTCTTATAAATAAGAACAAATGGAAGCCCCTGGTTTAAAGGCCAGCTTGGACTCACTCTTGCTGGCGCTAACAAAATCAGATGATTAAAGTGAGAAAAAAGGAAGATTTACGAGCATTTAAAAATAAAAATTGAGTTTTTCGTTAAAAAATTTCGTTGATCACTACCCGATCGGGGTCCCCGACCCCCGACAATTGAACTCCCCCCCTACCCGACCCCCGACATGTCGCCCCCCGAGGTCCCCGGCCCCCGACTTTTTGCCCCCCGAGGGCTCGGGGCTTAACCCTACTTTGAATGACTAAACTTCTTTTAAATATTTATTCATGCACTTCTGCTACTGCTGCTTCTGTGTAGTGTTTGCAGTTGTATTCGTATGTAAAATGTATGTGTCTATATTGTTAAATTTAACGATTTGGTTCCCAAAGTTAGATACGGTTTATTATCATTAATGAAATTTGATTATAAATTATAATAAAGATTATTTTTTGTAAAAATGCTTCTAATTAGATACAAAATCCAATTATGCTTTATTGTTTTATTTGTTGCAAATTAAAATAAACACATTAGTTCAATTTTTTTTTCTCTTTAAATTTATGCTTTCTATTTTTGGTGAATTAATTTTTATATTTTCACAAGGCAAAATTTCCCATTAAATAATAACTGCATTGGACTGAACTCGTATAGGGCAGCTTGAATTTTTTGCACCAATTCTCCATAAATTTTTTTTATTTTTCATTTAAGGGAGGCGAAAACGAAAATCTCCAGACCCTTGGCTTCGGGGGGGGGGGGGCTGAAGTCAAAAATTCAATTTTTATAAATGTATTTTTCGTTTTTTGAATCCCGAATTAGGAGGAAAATTTTTAGCAGTTTTTTGCCAAAAAAATGACTAATTTTTTGCCATTCTGTCTTCATTTGTCAAAAATATGGTAAAATGGGAGTCCGACAGTGCTCTTGAGCGCCGCAGGGAAAATTTTTGAGAATTTCAATGTAATTTATTAAGAAGAATTGCTTTAAATTTCAAAAAATTAATTTTTTCTTTTTTGGGTTTCGAGGGAGCTTTAGCCTCTGGCTACGCCCTTGGTTTCACCGTCTTTAGGCTTGAATTTTCCTGGTTTATCCAAATATAAAGGCCAAGATTCAATATTTGGAATCAGAGTCCAAATCCAGGCATTTTGTCGAAATACCAAATAAATTTTTCGGTCGGGGTCATTTTGCTACAAATCAAAAACTGATGAACAAAAATGGGAAATTGTGCAACAATTTTTAGAAATGAAAAACGAATTTAAGCAAATATGGAAGTATTCAAAAAAAGAATGGCCACAAAATTATGCCGAAATTGGTAAGAAAATTGGAGTTAGGCCATACCGTAATTAGAAAATGGAAGAAAGAAATTGGCATTACCCGTAAAAGAATAACGGAGGAAGAAAAAATGAAAAAAAACGAAAATCTATTGGCAACTAAAAAAGGAAATCCCGAAAATGAGTGACAAAGAAATTGGAAAAACATTGAAAATTGAACAAAAAACAGATTTAATTGGAAGATACAATTTCAAGAAGAATTGCTGTAAAAACAGAAGAAAATTATTTGAAAATAAAAAAAAAATATTTTTTTTTTATTATTTTGCTCTAATAAATTTCTTTACTATTTTTTCACTTTTGCCCTGGGGGCATGAATTATTTATTTATTTATTTTTTGATATTGTAAATTGTATATAAAATATTTCAGATTTTGAATGAAACATTTATTTGATATTTGTCCCCGTTTTGGTAATATTCTTTAAAGACAAATAATTCAAAAGGGTATAATTAGGAGACTTTTTTATGATTTTAAGTGATTTATGAGTCATTAAATTTGCTGAAAATCCAGCAACAAAAGAAATATTCAATATATCCCTTTAAATTCGTTTGTGGTTTTATCCAGAAATTGTTTTTGTCAATTTTCTATAATCTTCTTGACCCGTTGACACGTATAGTCAAGATGATAATTAATTAATTAATTAATTAATAATTCATTAATTACTGCGTAATAGTGAATAATTTTAATTTCTAAGACTAAATATATTTACGATATTTTATGTGACCAGAAGAATTAGAAATTTAATTAATGAAAAAAAAAATTATTTTAATTATTTTACTTAATTGACAATATTTTGGTCAATTTGAAAGAAAAAATTATATTTTGAAAAAATCAGTAGATTTACGATTTTTAATTTCTAAATAAAAATTGCTTTGAATATACATTAAGGGATGGGGAGAAAGCTTGAAGCATTAATTTTCATCATTTGCAATTTTTTAATCACTCACTTTCGGATTTTCATTTTAAATATTTTCCAAAAAAATAAAAAAAAAATTAATTATTTTCCTTTTTTTTATTAATCAATAGAGTAGAAAAAAAAAGAAATATTTAATAAAAATTTCTTTTAAATAAATGGTAATACATATTTATTATTTTTTCTTTTTTCAAATCAATTTTTTTCCGGAGATCAGAAGAGAGTTGTGATTTTTTCATGTGAATAAAAGACTCTTTAATCGACTAATATTAATAATTTCGTTATTTGAATAAATATTAAATAAAATTATATTTTGGAAAAAACTCGTAAATGAAATTATTACTGTTATTATTCTGTTTGATTTTAATTGCTCTAATTATTCCAATTGAATCAGAAGAGAAAAACATACAACAAAAAACATTTGATGAAATATTTGGAGAAAAATGGGAAGAAAAAGCGCAAAATGAACAGAAGAAACGGGAAATAATAAGAAAATATTATAAAATAAAAGAGAAAATTAAGCAAAACGAAGAAAATATTCAAGAAAAGAATGGAATAAAATTAATTCTAAAATAGCGAAACGATTGGGGACAAATCGAAACAAAATTTATAAATGGATTAAAGAATTAGGATTTAATCAAAAAATAAATAAAAATCACAACTCGAAAACTGCTGAAGAAAAACTCGAAATTGTTCAAAAATTCATTGAAATGTCAAATGAATTTAAACAAAAAAGAAAATATTCAAAAAAAGAGTGGGACCAAAATTATGCCGAAATTTGTGAGAAAGTTGGAGTTAGCCAATTCATAATTTACAAATGGAAGAAACAATTTGGCATTAGCCATAAAACAAGAACGGAGAAAGAAAAAATGGAAAAAATACAAATTTATTGGAAAATAAAAACGGAAAATCCGAAAATGAGTGAAAAAGAAATTGCAAAAATGATAAATACTTCAGCGAAAAACATTCGCAGATGGAAAGTCAAATTTAGAGAAGAAAATTTTCAATTTTAGGCAATTGGATTTTGATGAAAAATTCATTTATTGACAACAAATTTTACTTGAATTGTTTTGCTGGTCCTATATTTATTTAGGTTTTAAATTTTGCGAAAATAATTCTTTGTTCCTTTTGAGTTTTTAGTCGATTTAAAAAATAGGAATAAAATTTTACTAAATTTATTTTAAAATTGATTCCTTCATCAAAAATTATCATTCGGTTGCTCTGGCTGATCACTTTTTACGAAATTATTTGCGATTAAATTTTCAATAAAATGTAAAAATTCACTAAATATTTATTAATGTTTTTTAATTATATTAAAATTTCTGATCGCTTAATATCAAAAAGATAGTTAATTTTTAAATTTAATTATTATTTAAAATTTATTTGCAGAATAATAAATCATAACTTAGCAATTATAACTTAATAAAAGTTAGTGAAATTTGTATTTGGCGATGGTTCCACGTATCCTCTGCTACTTAATGGTTTTTTAGAAAAACAAGGAAAGAAAAAAGTTATAACCAAAAAACCCGAAAATTTTGACTCAATAATTTTGTGTATAACTTTTTTAAAATTAATAATAATAAAAAAATTTGCAAAATAATAGAGAAATCTTTAGGCTTTCAATGTATTTAAATAAAAATAAAATTGGTTGATGAATTAAATATATCCATATTTTTATGGTCTTACAAAAATGTAATGTTGCTGAAATGCATGAAACTTCAAATAATTCATACCATCTTTGATAGGATTGGAAAACACAAAGGTTTTCTAATATTATTTAAATTTCAAATAAAATTTATTGAGTTTTAAAATCGAGATAATAATGTTTGTGATAGCTATGGAAGTAGTATATGACGTAAAATCTGGCCCCAAATTTGGCCCCAAATTTGGCTTCCTCCCCTCCACCCCTCCCCATCCTTTCTTTTTTTTTGCTTTTCCATAATCCGTTCTAAAATCCTTCCCCTGTCCCATCCCCTCCACCTTTCCCCATCCTTTTTTTATGCTTTACAAATTCCACCACCAAATTCCGCACCCAATTCCACCCCAAATCTCGCCTCAAATTTGGCTCCTAATCCCCCCCCCTTCCGCATCCGTTATTTCAGCTTTTTCATATTCAATTTCAAATTCCCCCACGCCCCACTTTTCATCCTTTCTTCTAGGCAGTTGAAAACGGCGTTAGTTGCTGCCCCACCCCCAAATTCCGCGCAGTAATTGACAGCCCCCCCCCCCTTCCCCACACCGCTCCTCTCGCTCGCTCGCTCCTCTTCTTGCCCCTTTTGGTCGCCCCCCCCCTAATTGCGCACAAATCGATCCACTAGCGTCGGAGGGTGTCCTTCGCAACCGCTTCAAGTTGTGTTGCTCTTCCCTTCTCATTTTGATCGTCAATGCTGAGCAGTCCCCCTTAATCACTTACAACACCCCCCCCCCCGTTGAATATCCTATGAAACCACAAGATTTTCTCCTTTTGTATATTTTGTAGGATTATGTTTTATAATTTTATTTTTAGCATCACGGTCATAATTTTTTTAAAAGTCTCCAATTATCTGCAACATGTCCGGATGCGGAAAAGGAGGAAAGGGACTGGGAAAGGGAGGCGCAAAACACCATCGTAAAGTGAGTACAAAATAGAATAATTTACAAAAAATAGAAAATAAAATCGGGAAAATACATCCCTAAGAAATTACCCGAAAAATTTCATGAAATACAACGCTGACTTGAAAAATTTTCTCAAAAATTGATCACCAAAATTTGAAAATTTGATCTTTTTGCTTCATAATTATTCGAAAAATCTATAAAATATTTTATTAATCATTTAAATGCCCAAAATTGAATTTTTTTGATTACTTTTTACGTCTTTTCATAAAACTTAAATTCCTTTTTTTATGTCTTTTTAGGGATTTTTGTGCCTTTTAATGCCGTTTTTCAATTTTGTGTCTTATTATAGTGGCTTTTTTTTTGCGATTTTCTGGTGCCTTTTCGAGACCAATAATACTTATGATAAATAAATTATGTAATTAAATGTGAAATGATGTTTTCGGTTTTGTTTTTCTCAGAATACTGTTACATATTCCTATTTTCAGGTGGCTCGTTACAACATCCAAGGCATCACCAAACCGGTCATCCGCCGATTGGCACGTTGCGGCGGAGTAAAGCGCATTCCCGGAATGAACTACAAGGAAATTTCAAAGGTATTATTTTTGGGCTGTCATAATTTTTCTATTTTTTTTGATATTTGTAAGTTTTTTTCCAACGTTGTTTTAACAGACAAACTTATGGCAATTTCATTCAGAAAATAAGCCATTTTAAAATTTCTGAAAATTAATTTTTACTAAACACATGAATCTTTTTAGGCACACCATGGCAACATCCAAGGCATCACCTCCGGCGGGATCAACGAAATTTGGCCAAACGATTCCAATTTCGCAATGGTGAATATTTCTTAGTTTCAGAATCAAAAATAATAATTATAATTAATTAACAAAAATATATTAATGTGGTAAATTTTAACAAATTCATGTAGATACAACAGGCAAATCTCAAAGTGTTAATAAAACTAAGTCAATTCAAATATATTCGGTATAGGGCTGACCGAAGGCGCTGCCGGTTTTTTGAGATTAGGTCCAATTTTTAAACGATATCAAAAAAATTTAAGAATTTTGTAAGAGGTGAGGTGGGCAGGCCCGTGAAAAAAGTCAGCGTCGCAAATAAGAAATTCAACGAAATTTTATACAAAATTTATCATAGGCAATTCGATTGGCTTTTTTTAGATTTTCATTAATCAAATTATGATCGATCAACCCCGATTTGTGAGGAAAATTTGTCAAATCATAGGAAGAGACGGTAGAAAGAACGGCTAAAATTTGCATTTTTTAATTTCAAAATTTCATGCTCGTCTATAAATTCTTTATTTTTCTTAAAATATGGATTGGGTTTAACAATAAATTAGCATTTTTTGGAGAAAATCTGTACAAATTACACTCAAATTTTCAAAAAATATTGACATTCATTCTCAGTCGTTAGCTTGATGTTCAGGATAACGACTGGGACTCATTTGCTGCTAATTTACGAATCGATGAGACCGAAGAACAAATTGACTCGGACCATGACGCGAATATGGCCTTTATCGACATTGGTGCAACTGTTGAACTTGTTTGTGCCGCGTCCGACATTGATGATGAGAATATAAGTTCGACTTTCACCACCACTTCAACAGCATCCAAGCGGGCAAAAAACACAGCAAAACAACAAAGAAAACGCGCAAACAAAAGGACCAAGCCGAAACCGGTAGAAAAGCAAAATATAAAAAATTGAATCGTGAAATTCTGTATAATAAATAAAAATCCGAGCTCGGTGATTTGAACCCCCCCCCCCCCGGATTTTTACGGGATTTCCGGTCCCACCCCCGTTTTTTGTGAACGGGATTGTAACGGCAGCGGGATTTTTATGGGATCCCCGATCGTGACTCCCGTCCCAGATAATTTTAACTCCCGCTCCGGCCTCCGGAAAATTTTTTACCGGGCTCTAATAAAAATTATCAATCCGCCTTTTTAAGTTGGCAGTCCAAATTGAGGAAGGAAATCCGGACAGCAGAATTGCACCGGATGAGCACGGTCGCTATTTGATCAGCAAAGTTCATGCCGTTTATGTACACCAAAATGGGAGAAGAGCATATTTTTTATCATTTCACGGTTATTTCATGTTTTTTAACAAATGAATTTTTGATTAATATAGTTATGAAATAAAAATATATTTTGAGAATTAATCAATTATAAAATAAATTATATACGTTTTAATGAAAATAATTTTATAATAAAAAGTATCTTTTATTCTGTCTACTCTCGCCCCTGAAACTCCTGGGGTCGCTTCGTTGTCACAACGAAATGACCCTTGAAGTTTCAGGGTGAAATCGGGTTCACCCTGGGTTCATATCTGAACCTTGGGCACCCATCACCCTCATGTCTCTTTTATAATTAAATAAATTAATAATATAATTATAAATTTTGTATATGTAAATTTATTCAAAAATCAAAAAATAATTTATTCTTAATTTAATAAAAAATTGTAAAAATATGGAAATTCCTAGGATGGCCCGGGTTTGAAGAATGGGTACAATCCGAAGACTGCGAAAACATGGAGCAAACTAATCAGTTCACTGAACTGGTTACTGTTGAAGCAATCTTTGACCTAATGTTAAATCGACCAATTGCGCACCATTTGGCTAAGATCGTCGAAACTTGTCCGAAATATGTCCAAGGTAGATACAAATCGGGACGAAAACCATTAAAATGATTGGGTTTCAATTTCTTTAGTACGCCAAAAACATGGGCTCAAAAACACAAGGATCAAAAAGCTTGACATTTCGTTCGTATTAAACACCGAAGAACAAATCAAGAGAAAAGCAGTTAACGGATTACAAAAATTTATCGATCAAATATATAAATCCTAATTTATTTTGGATTTAACTGTTGTTAAATAAAAACACAAACATTTATTTTCCACAATTTTTTTCATTTTACCAAATTTGGTTAAAAATTCAACATTATTTATTCAACAACAACAAATAATAAAATATTTGGTTTTATGCCAGTTACCAAGGGGAAGAATTTTTCCTCAACCCTCCGTCTCTGAATAGGAAAATTCAACAGCTAACTCATTTTTAAACACAGAATTTTGTCTCCTAGAATTGACAATTTTCCAAAATAAATACTGAAATTTTTTAGGCCCTTTCTAAAAATTTTTCGATTACGGTCCTATTTGGTTTATGGCATGAATAATTTTTTCACATTAAACATAAATATGGGCCAGTATTAACGATCGCTGACGTTCTTTCGCCGATCATCGATACCGTTGGAAAGATAAAGCGGCAATCCCCCAAAAAAACTTCGTCAATGCCTTTAAATTAAAATTAAAATTAAAAATGCGTGAAAATATTACGAAAAAGTTCTCGATTCAAAGTGAAAAACGGCCGCCCCCCCGAAAAGCCCGCTCCGATAACATCTTCATCGCCCATTGTGTGCCACTTAAGTATGGGAGGTCCCCCATAGCCTTCAAGACCTAAATTATATTAACAAAAAGTACCGAATTTGAGACCCTAATGATTTAACCAATAATATCCCCCATGGAATCGTAACCGATCGAGTCGTCGTTCCATCCAATGAATTCACCGGATCCGTACTTGCGCGTTGAAAAGCCGATTCCATATGTGCTAATATTAAATCATAAAAGATTAACGCAAAAAAATCACCCGTGTCCCGCAAGCTTGACTTCGAAGTATTTTACAGTTGGGAACTCATGGTTTGGATTAATTGGTTCGAAAGATTTTGTCCAAATACCTTTAATTTATTGAATTTTTATAAAAATAATACAAAATAAAAACCATTGGGATGCGCAGCATGATGAGATATGCGCAAAGATGTCATTTTTTGTGATAGTTTATTCCGATTAGTCTCAGCATTTATAATAAAGTTTTTTTATTTTTTTAATCTTTTTTATTATTTTTTCATGCCCAATAACGCCCTTCGCAACATTTTTTGTTCATTCTTCATGTTTTTTTCCATACAACGCCTTATAGTTGCGTTAATTAACTTTTTATTTTGCGCAAATTGCCTTAGGGCAACAATCGTTTGATTTTTACAACAGAAAGAACATTAGGTGGAACGAATTATTTTTTCATTTTTCTCCGTTGGGAGCGAATCAACCATGGAAATTTTTTAATTAATTACTTATTCATTTTAATTTAAAAATTATCAACAAAAAATATGGTCTGTTTATTTGGAAATGACTTTCAATGCAATGTTGATAACGAATATTTAATTTTAAAATCTAGAATAAAAAATTTTCTTATTGGGGTCTGTACGAAATATGCTGTAAAATAGTTCTTTTCTTGGAAAAATTCTAAATGGACTAAAAAATATTTCTTTTTCGGGTTTAAACAAATGGCTTAGTGCAGCTATCCTAATTTTGTTGTATAACATTTTCATGTCAAATTTATGATTATTTATCAGTTTTTGAGAATCTTTTATTTTCGAAAAATTAGCATCTGATATATTCTCTGCTTTTTGACATTTAAATATATTTATTTCTTTGATGCCAATTTCTAATTTTTGCATAGCTAGGGACTGTTTTCTATATTCATACATAATAAAATTTGGTAATTTTTGAATTTTTTCTAATATTTCTATGAATGAAAAGTATAAATTTTCGATTTTAGGGGCACTAAATGCCGCTATGTAGAACATTTTTACCCGTTTAAAAAGTTTATTTGCAAAGATTTCAAGATTATTTGATCGTTTAAGTATATTCCCCGCTATTTTCCAATTTTTTGTTACATTATTCTTAATAAATTCAATTTCTTGAATTACTGTAGACATCTGGGATTATAGTTACTTCTAGTGTTATAACATCATCCAAAGGATAAAAAAGTGAATATTGTTCTTCTTTTAATAAGACGTGCTGGAACAAAGCCTCGGCCGTGTTTTCGCTAGGGCATCTAAGAGGGCAATAAAATGATTCAAAACCAAAAGAAAGCTTCAAAATGCTTCTGAATTTCCCTTGCTCATTTTTATAATTTTCTTCAATTATCGATGTGAGGATATCTTTAAAATTTTCCTCCGCATTAATTATGAAAGGATTTTTAAAATAAAATTTAGTTTTATATTTTGTAAAGCCAAATTTTAAGTCTTCATGACGAAATGACTCAATTAAAGAACACCCTTTCATTTTGAGTGTTGCCCTTTTAGTTTTTATATTCTTATATACCCATATGCTCCCAAACAATTGTTTGGAGCCTATTTTCATAATTTAACATTTGGCTCTGCACCCTCCGGGACTCGAAATGTAATCTTCGGGCTTCCACTAATGAATTTTGCGATTGTTCCTCGAACTTTGTTGCCTGGTCAAAAGTTTTCAATCTTTCGAACTCACGCCACGCAGATTCCGCCTTTACTGACTCCAAATTGATTTGGTCCATGATTTTAAAAATTTCCCAAATTGAATCTGACATTTTAAGATACAATTCCCGAACCCCATTAGCATAAGGAGCTTTTTCCCTAGATTTTATTGCACGATTAAGCGTTTCCCGAGAAGATTTGGCAAAATCACCAACTTCTTCTGCTAACGCCGCAACATCCCTCCAGGCTCTCTCTGTTTCTTTTTTGCAGCTTCCACCAAAATGGCATTAGCTTTTTCGGATTTTTCAGAATTCATCTTTTTTTAATTTTTAATTTTTTGTTTTCTTTTATATTTTATAAGCAATAAATTCGTCTCTAAATTCTGTTTGGGGTCTCGGCCTTTCCAAATGTATTTGTTTTTCTCGCATTGTTTCTTTTAATTTATTGGCCAAGTCTCCAATGCCTAAATCGGGCTGCGAGTAAGCAGTCCGATAAGTTTGCCCAATTTCCTTTCTATAGTTTTTTGCTAATTCTATTGATTGCTTTGCCTCATCCGCTAGTTCTTGGCACATTTCAACATCTTTTCTGTCAAGGCATTTTTCCATACCTTTTTTTATATTTTTAATGTTATTCTCTTCATTTTTTATTTTATCAAATAGCACATGGATTTTTCTTACCCCATTTAAAAGCTTTTCATGCCAAAATTTTACCTCGGGAACACTAGGATTTTTATCTTTTATTTTTTGAGCTTCAACCATGGTATTGTGTGCTGAGAAAGAAAAATCTTTGGCCTCTTTGGTTAACCTAATTATATCTCCAAGTACGGCCTCAATTGTTCGCCGTGAATTACCTAATTGCTGTTTTTCTTCTTTTGAAATGCAACAGCAACTTTCTGCCGTGTTCGCTATAATAAAGAGGAAAAATAATTTAACGTAAAACATTTTTATTTGAAAAAATCAACAAGTGTATTTATAGATTTAAAGACTAACGATATCTATCAAAGAATAATATATCCCCTTCTTTCCTCCAAATTCTTTCACCCTCGCCCCGATTTTCATAGTGCACATGGCCCCAGACAATCCTTTCAGCTCCTCCTAAATTTTAATTTTAATGATCTTTTATTCATAAAACTATTACCATTCCGTTTTTTTTCCCACGAACACCGAAAAAAGCCACATCTTCCAAAATTCCTGTTTCATCCGTTACGGACACCTTCAAATAAGATGTCATCGTCTTCTCAACGCCACATGAACACGTCCCCTTACGGCATAAAACGCAAGCCTTAAAAAACTGATAATTTTTTCATTTTTTAATACAAACCCTGTATTCCGCATGTACCACATTCTCAATCTTTGCTCTCACAACGGTAACTCTCCCGCCGCCAACTAATTCAATGTTTTTAATTTCAGCGACTGTTTGCATTTTTTCTGAATTTCTACGAAAAAATAGTAAATTGAAATTGATTAAATATTTGGGGCAAAACCTTCATTTAAAAACAACATTAATATTTAATATTTATTATAAAAAAGCATGCGAAAAAATGATGGTAATTTTAAAAATTCTTCCAGTTTATTCTTTGCAACCACCCGGCGTGAAGTGTCAAAAAGTGAGGGCGGGAGTCTATAGAGCAATGCCCACGATCCAACCAAATCACTAAAATATTTTTTAAAAAATTGTTTTTTCTATGTTCCGACCTATCTATACGTTGGTAGAAGATATCAATTAAAACTTCAACCGGGTTCAAAAGTAGTTCTCTGCCCCAGGCTTTGCCCATTGCTCTTAGCATCGAAACAGTGTACAAATAAAGACGGCTCGTGAAAGATGCGTTTGTTGTTTGACTCCTGCCCTCCCAATAAAACCAAAAGGAAAACATCGGCGAAATGAAACCCTCCCCCGTATAGCTCGCCTCAACGGTAACATGTAGCACGGTTGTAAACTTTCCAATAGGTGTCCCTGTTCCCGAGTCGTGAAAAAGTCTTAAATTTCTCTCAAACATGCAGAAACAGAAGACAGATGTGCGGCGATAAGTGGCAATATAATCAGAATAGCGGCTTTCGTAGTCCCTGTGTATTGCAATTTTATAATTTGATGCCTCAATTAACAATGCCTCCACTTCTGCTCTGTTTTTCTGCCAGAAAAACTCTTCTTTTTCGAGAGCCTCCTCAAAATATTTTTGAAACGAGTACATTTAAAACTGAAAATTATTAAAAAAAAGGTCAAATAAATAATTATTGAATGAACAAAAAAATAAAGAAATTAAAAAATCAAAAAATTTATTTAACAGGAAAAGAATAAGTGGCAATAATTATTGAAATTCTCTGGTCTAGCAAGTTCACTTCCCCAAATGATTGCTGTCTGTGCATGAACTCGTTGAAAACACTGTCTGGGTTGAATGTTGGAAGGGGCGAGCAGGGATGATCACGGGGTCCGACAGGGCACTACAATAAAGATCGACTGAAATTTTCTCAATTTTCCAGCCAGGCTCGGCTTCACGGTTCATCGCATCCGCCATTAATTTTTTCAGGATTTTTTTAAACATTTTTTCGGGGTCTTTGTTTTCTGGGCATTTAAAATAAAAAGTTGTCACGTGCTCTTTTATCCCAAATTTTTTATTTTCATTTGTGTGGCTCTCCACTTCTTCGAAACATTTTTCCAAATTAGGACTGTTCTTGAAATAATTTTTTGTATTTTTCGAGCGGCGGATTTCATTTGGAATTTCTTGGAAATTTTTCTTTGGCATTCTAAAAATAGGAAAGGAATTTGATTAATTTAAAATATTAAATGCTATAAACATGATACAAAATTATCCAAAAAAATTATTAATAATATCCAAAGGGCAAAACATTAAATTGGTCATCGATAATTCCTTTTTTCTGCACCGGCGTATATTCTTTTTGCACATCTTTTGAGAGAACCCGGAAGTCGTTTGTCGGCCCGATCTTCTCCGGGTAGTGAAAAACTTTTTTGACCCCTTTCTTGTAGTTCAACACCATCTCTTTGAACAAATCGTATTTAAAATCGTTTCTTCTGTCCAATGTCATCCCTCTGATCTTTGTTTTGTGCCAAACTACCCCATCCTTCTTTCTTCTAAGTTTTAAAGCGTACTGCTTTGGGCCAGCAGACACAAACTCCAAAATTTCGCTGTCTGCATACTCTCGAGTCATTTCCCTTAAAACCACAATTTAAATGCGTTCTCAAAAATTATGTTTTACCCCAAAAATTTCCCTTCCTTCAATGGACACCGACCCTTGGGATGTGTAAGTGCCAAAGAATCTAAATTAAAATTTTATGGAATTTTTTCCTATTAAACACCTGTGTCACAATAGAGCAGCTTAGACCCCTCCTTCCTGTAGACCTGCTCCATGTACTCATACAGCTTTATCCTCGCTGCGCTAGTGGTCCACAACGACAAAACAATATTTGACACTTTATGCTCCTTTATGAACGCCTCCTTTTTCCGGTAGACCACCCGCGAAATCTCTTCGCTTATTTTTACTGGGCGCCCAAATTCAATTGTATTATCTCTCCCCAATTCCATCCAACGTTCCACACTGCTCACAATTTCTGTATTTGAAAGGGTATTGCGCATCGAAAATTTGCCCCATAAACTGTTTAATCCCTTAAATTGACAATTTTTCGGGATTTTTTTTATAATTTCTCACCAATTTCGCAATCATTCTTAACCCGGGATTGAATCCAATTTTATCATAATCCAAACTGATGTCATACTTTGCCTTATACATTGCGATGAATGCTCTCTTTTCCTCCTCACTCTTCACCTCCGCCGGCCACCCCGACGCTTCCACCTTTATCTTCAAAAACATCCGCACATATCCTTTGAACAGTTGGCTGTCAAACTTCTCAAAATGATAGGCCCGATAGAACCCCACAATTCTATATCCTAGCTCTAAAGCCTTCCGCAACTCAATGGAGGTGAATGTCCCCAAAAATGCCCTCTGCGCTGGCCGATGATTACATTTCTTTACATCTTTTGTCATCACAAACTCGTTCTTGGCCCTTTTTGCACAAGCCCAACAATTGGGGAAGAGGAGCATGTCATCGATGTGCATGGGGAGGAGGGGGTACAAAAGATTTTTCGGTGGAATGACTTTTACTTTCAAAAGTCCATCATAGGGCACATCGTCGGGCACCGTCCAATTCACATTAAAATTCCTACTCACTACAATTTTCGGGACCCCGACGGGGTATGGGGTGTCTTAAGCGAGGAAGAAATTTAAAAAAGTAAGCAGATTTTTACCGTAATTAACAAAGGGATACAAACTAATGATGTCGAACATTGATATCTCAATTTCTTCGGTAGCTTTTGCGTACAAACAAAACGGCATCGTTCTCCCCCCGGCGTAAGCATCCCTCGGATTGATCGGTCCCTTGTCCGGCACACTTTCAAAGAACTTTTTCATCTCCTTATTTTTCTTCAATTCCTCTTTCACGTCACACTCCTAAAATCAAAAAATAAAACGTTTCTAAAAAATGTATTCTACCCAAACTTCTCCAATTGAAAATTTTTGCATTTTTCCCTCAAAATTTCCATGCGAATTTCGGTTCTACTGCGGTTCTCTTCCATTGTCCGTCCGTTTGGTGCTATCGTCCAGGGCAAAAAACATCTTGGACACCCGTGAAAGGCACAACCCTTAATAAACTGACATTAACGGATGACTAATATTTTTAAAACCTGAAACTCAATTATTTTTTTCTCGGCCCCAATAACACAGTCCACTTTCAGCCCTCCAAATTCCACTTCTCCTCCGTTACACGCATGCCGCACTTTTACTCCTTTTTTTTGGGCTAACCACTCAAAATATTTCACTGCAATTTTGCTCTGGTTCTCTGCTCTCTCATACCCTCCCTCTGGCATGATTGGAATATGCCTGTCCTTCAAAAATTTTGCCCTGAAGATCTTCATAACGACTCCCGCAATTGTGACACTGTCCTTTATTACATCCAAATCTCCTGTTATCCCCAAAAATAACCGCCGGAACTTCAAAATTGATTCCATCAAAATTTCAACATCGTTTTCGCAATACGTCTTGAGTTGTTCCCCTTAAATTTTATTTTCAAAGAAAAAAATGCTTTTTTCCCTACCTAGTTCAAATTCCGTTTGAAAATTCTCATTGTGCCATGCTTCCAATTTTACGGCTTCCTCCTCCTTCATATTGTCCGGGCAGTAGTCTCCCAAAGAAGGCAGGTTGGTCAATCTCTTCCCAAAATTCTCATTCTTATTGTATTTGTGTGGAAAATACAATTTAGCTGCAGTTTTTAACCCCAAAGTTTTTGGAAGGTCAGCCAACCTATTCTGACTAAGCATCCAGAAATCACGAAAATACACTCTTCCCGCCTTTATTTGATAAATTTTCAAATCAGCCATCATCAACTCCGTCGCAATTTCCTTCTTTGTTAGCTCGGACAAGACAAAGTGTGAATCGAACCTCCCAGCATAATGCGCAAAAGCGACCGTTTCAAATCGTTGAAAACCCATTATCCAAACGATAAACTCGCTCATTGGCTCAAAACCATCCGCTACGGACCAGGTGATCATCCTTGGCCCTTCACAAATCTCACATTCCCTCTCTTCTCCCGCACAAATGTTACAAGTACGTGCAGCACTAACAAGATTAGGCCGATGTTCTCCCCCCTCTACAGTCGTCTCCAGGTCGTATGCCACTATTCTATACATTTTCTGTGGTCGCACATGAATTTTTTTGATGAAACATTGCCGCCCTGGGTGACAAACTTTGCAAAGTTTGCAAAACTTTTCGCCGCAGACGTGTTTCGAACGTGTTTGGTAAACTTCTCCGCATTTTTCACATTTCTTGTACTCAATACAAGCCACCTTCTTGTGCGCTTCAAAACATTCCGGGTTGTAAAACTTGAGATTGCATTCGCCGCAGTGAATTTCCTCACATACGTCCACGCATGGGAACCCGAATCCCATCCGACAACATTTTTTGCAGCGTTCCTTACATATGAGACTATGGCGGACTGGACCATCAAATGTTACTTCACAGCTGATACAGAAGTATCGAACACCAAAAAACCAAGAAGCCGATTTGATCCCATCCCAGTGGGCACCCTCTTTTATCACACAAACTTCGTTTTTTCGAACACCTTCCCCCTTGAAAATTGGCTTAAGCCTTGTCTTCTAAAAATATGCAACGGGTTATTCTCCAAACTATTTTTGTTACCATTTCAAAAGCCACAATGCGAAATTTGTCCGGGTATTGGGCATCCCAAAATTTTTGTACCGCCTCAAGATGTTGAACGCCAAAAGTTTTGTCATCCGTGCTTATCCATGCCTTTTCCATCAATTCCATGGCCATTTCCCTTTGTTCTTTCCGTTTTCATCAAATAACGAAATTTATCTTCCGTTATACCTTTCCCTATGAGCTGGTAGCTTCGAGCAATTTCCAAAGCATAAAAAAGACCTAAAAAGTTTATAAAATTCAAAATATTAATGTTTTTGGAACTCACTAAATTTCCCCTTTGGTGTATTAAGCCGACCCGATTCCTTGATTTGGGTGAGGGGGCAAAAGCGAGACATTTTTTGAAAGAAGTAAAAAAGGGGGCGCTGAGTTGCAAACTGTGAGAAAGGTCTTTTTGGATTTTTGTTTAATTATCAAAAAATATTGATCGAAATTAATCAAATAAGAAATAAAAAATTATAATTTTATTTAAATTTTATTCATGGTAGGTAAGGTGGAAAATAAAACTGGGGAATAAAAACTTCGAAAAATAAAAAAATTCCAGTTCTTCGGGCCATTGGTATTGATATATGATCTGGGCGAAACAATCTTCTCATCATGGAATAAAACCGACATTTAACAAAGGATGCCAAAACAAAATTTACGCGCAGAAGCCGATGTGTTTTTGGAGGGGGAAGAGCATCAATTATTTCCTTGATCAGTTCAGCAGGGAGCGGACAGGGCATGGGGATGTGAAATGTTTTAAAATGAAGAGAAAACCCAATTAATTTTTTCGGCAATATCTTACTAATACCAAAATAATGCACATGAAAAAAAATCCATAGATAATAAAAAGAAGGAACATTCCAAAAATTTCGTCATTTCTTTTCGTTTTTTCATAATCCTTGTCTAATGTTAGGTTTAGCATCTAATTTCTTAAAAGTTTGTTAATTTTCAAAAAACCTTAGGTAACGGGCTTGAACCCTTATCATTTCAAAAAACAAAACAACAAATTTCATCGAAATTATATCATTCATTGAGGCGGACGTCTTGGGTCTCTTGGTCTTCCTCTCCACTCGCCCAGCCGTCGGATCACTTCCGGCACTCTCGGGGGGTTTGGATGCATTTGCTTAAGAAAAGATGTTTCGGTGTTGTGTAAAAGACAGGGTCTGAAATTACCGGTCCGTTTGGCAGCGGGTGGTCGAATAGTGGCACATCTCTCAGCTGCCGCGGTCGTTGTAGTGGTTGAATTGCCTGAAAAACATCCGGGAATATGACAAAAGCAACCAAAAAACGAATATCTACCATTACCGGCACGTTTTGGGGTGGATGATATGGCACGTTTGGTGGCTGATGGGCAAATTGCAGTACGGCGTAGTCACGTTGAATTTGTCGAACATGAATTGCCTGAAGAAACACCCAGAGACTGAGAAAAAGCAACCACAATTTGATCCAAATTGAAGTCACATTTCGCGGTGGATGGTGAATTTGCGGCATGTCTCTCAGCGGCAACGGTTGAGGCATCGGTTGGACATGAATTACCTGAAAAAATGCATTCGGGATCTTGAAAAAAGTAACAAAAAGCGAGCCAAAATTACCGGCACATTTGGTGGTGGGTTGACAAATAGCGGCACGTCTCTCAGTGGTATCGGTTGTTGCATCGGTTGGACCCGAATTGCCTGAAAAATGCACTTGAAAATTTGAGAAAAGCAACCAAAAGCGACCCAAAATTACCGGCAACGGGTTGGCGAATTGTGGCACGGCTCTCAGCGGCAATGGTTGTTGCATCGGTTGGATCCGAACAGCCTGAAAAAAGCACTCAGAAATTTGAGAAAAAGCAGCGAAAAAAGGAGCCCAAATTACCGGAAAATTTAGTTGCCGATGTGCAATTTGCGGCAAAACTCTCAGCGGCATCGGTTGTTGCCCATCATGAATTGGCCCCACACCAATTTCCTGAAAAACAATGCACTCGGGATTTTAAAAACTGACAAAAAGCGAGCCCAAATTACCGGCACATTTGGTGGTGGGTTGGCGAATTGTGGCACGGCTCTCAGCGGTATCGGTTGTTGTATCGGTTGGACCCGAATTGCCTGAAAAATGCACTTGGGAATTTGAGAAAAAGCAACCAAAAACGACCCAAAATTACCGGCACATTTGGAGGATGGTAATCGAATTGTGGCAAGTCTCTCAGCGGCAGACGCTGCTGCCCAACATGCATTGGCTGAACACGGACAGCCTGAAAAAAGCACTCGGAAATTTGAGAAAAGCAACGAAAAGCAAGACCAAAATTACCGGCACATTTGGTGGAGGGGGGTCAATTTGCGGTGGGATCGGCGGAGGCAGCAAGTGAATTTCGTCATCTTCCGATTCGTACCCATCGTCGCCGGGGAACATCTGCTGCCCTAAAATGGAAAAAAATCAGACAAGATATTTGTGGAAAACCCAACAATTTTCATCCTGTGGACGATTTCCTGCAAACAAAATATTTGCAAAAAAACAAAAAAACTGAAATTGAAATTACCAACAATGACCGGGATTGGGAAGCTGGGCGATAGGGCACGAGGGGTGGAAGGAGGGGTTGGTTGTTTGGATCCGTATCGGCCGTCCAGAAACTCTTTTCTCCATTGACTACAAAGAAAAAAATCAAAGATAATGGAAGCAAAATAAATGCCATTACGAAAGTTCTGCAAGTGAATTTGGGTCGTATGCTCTGTTTGGGTCAAAATGCCCAGTCGAAAATTCCCCATAGTCTTTTGAAAGGAACGTGAAAGTGCCGGGGGCAATAAAAGACATGATGAACGTGGATGAAAATGGCAACTGGTGAAAAGTGAATTTGGGATGCGTCTCCGCTAATTGAAAGCGGACGAAAGTGGCAAATGAAGTGAACTTACGAATGGTGCCGCTGCTGACTCCTCCCACTGCCATGCCGTGCTGCCGTGCCGCATTGACAGATCAGGATGATCGATGGAAAAAATTTGAATATTTGGGGGCAAGCGCCCCGAGGGGCAAGAATGGCCCCCGACCCCCCGCCTTAAACGAAATTGAAATGAAGTCGCTTCGGCCTTCCCTTCATTTATATGATTGACAGTTCCCGTGTATAAAAACTGCGGTTTGTGTGACGCAATTATTTTTGCATCTCCGCCGCGCTTTATTTTTCTCGACCGAAGAATTTGATTGACAGGTCATGAACATAAAAACTGCGGTAAAGTGGCCGCAATTATTTTTGCATCTCCGCAGCGCTTTAAATTTTCTCGCCCAAGAACTTTGATTGACAGGTCGTGAACATAAAAACTATTTTGACCTTGGAGCGCGGATGGCACCATTTTTTGTGCAAAATGATACGCCGCGCACAAAAATTTCGCAACAAACGAAAATGTGAATAATCTTATCTGATCAAAATAGACGGGTGGCGAATGGTGGGTCGGATGAAAGGGAGGGGGGATTAGGGGCCAAATTTGAGGCAAGATTTGGGGCGGAATTGGGTGCAGAATTTGGTGGTGGAATTTGAAAAGCATAAAAAAAGGATGGGGAAAGGTGGAGGGGACGGGGGGAGGGGGGGGGGGCCAAATTTGGGGCGAAATTTTTCACCTTTTTTCACCTGCTATCACATGCTATGACCCTTTTTTCACCTGTTTTCACCTATTTCCAAATGTTTTTCACCTATTTTCACCACTTATCCCAGGACATTTCACATGTCACCTATTGGTTTTCACCTGATTTGATCAGGATATTTCACCTATTTCCTAATATTTTTTCACCTCTTTTGATCATAGGTCCAAATTTCAGCGAATTTTTTACCTATTTGTATTGTACGATTAGTACATCATCATTTATCGGTGATTCGATCAATTTAATTTCTCAAAATAGGCGGAGTAAAAGGGCTGTAGGGGGGGGGGGGGGGGTTCGGATGAAAGGGAGGGGGGGGGGGGATTTTAGAACTGAATATGGAAAAGCAAAAAAAAAGAAAGGATGGGGAGGGGTGGAGGGGAGGAAGCCAAATTTGGGGCCAAATTTGGGGCCAGATTTTACGTCATACACTACTCGTATCCCTTAACGCTCTTCCCATGATTTCTTTGCTATAAAATAAAGTATAATCAAATCCACAAATTAATTAATTAGCTTCCTCCTGCGCAATGTCCGGCATCCATCATGGACGGTAAAAAACGAAAAAAATTGCCAAAAAATAATTGGCGTAAAAAACAAAAGGCCAATGCATTCAAATGAAAAACAAAGTATATTTAATCTGATCAATCCCTAATCAGAGGTCAAAGCTTCCAATTCACTTAAAATAATTTATATCAATCGTTTTTTATGATAATAAAATAAGAAATGAAATTTTAACATTTACAAAAGTTTCAGTGCCTTATTTTCGTTTTTTTAGTTTGATCACATTTGATCAGCCATGTAAGAATTTCAAATTTTTATCAGGTTATAACTCAAGTCCTAAACTGTGGATTTCAACCAGTATGCGGAATTTGCGAATTTTTATTTTATCATGTGCTAGAGACGTGAAAATAGTACGCCAAAATGAGAGAAAAAGAAATTGGTTTTTAAAAAGCTGTAATATAAAAAATTCTTGGCTTCAAATATTTTTAATTATACCCAAATTTTATTCGTAATTTTTTTCTCTATCGATATGCAAAATTTGGTGTGGATTTAACGTGTACGAAAAAAGTTAAAGGTCACGAAATAAATGTTGTTTTTTACATTGTTAAAATGAAGAGATAGTACATAAAACTGAGAGAAATAAAGATAAAAAGCAAATGTAACAGAACGCCAATAACTATCCTTATTTATTGCCGCTTTTTTCCTTTTTTACCGTCCATGCCATGTGTTCTTCAGCTGGCTGTTGTTGTTATTAGAGACCGGAAATTTCAAATTTGTGGATCCCGCTGCTGGATTGGAATCCAAAATTTTTTGCGGACGGGATCCCGCGGGATTAATCCCGCAATCCCGAAATCCTGCATTTAAAGTTTGCGGGATCCCGCGCGGGGTTTGCGGGATTTTGAAAATTTCGAAAAAATTTCAATTAAATTTCAAAAAATTTCTAAAAAAGAAAAAATACTCCTGACATTTTGAAAAAGAAATTTTTAGGGGCTGGCGGGATGCATTAAAAGGGACGACTAAAAATTTCCGAATGCATCAAGCGGTAAAAAGAGATCGGGAATCAAATCTGTTAGTGGTCCATAAATTTGATTATTTTTTGCTTTTCAAACCCGCTTTTTTGCCAAATTTCAAAATTTTTTATTAAGTTTTTCAAAAGTTCAAGCCAAAAAAATGGAATAATTGTCATAACTTTTGAAAAACTTAATAAATTTTTTGAAATTTAGCAAGCTAATAACGCAATTCAATGGCTATCGTATGATACCAAGATTGTGCAATTGGTTGCGTCTGAGCAAAGTTATATTGATTTGGTGCTGTGTCGAAGTGCAAAAAGTCCGAATGTGGGCGAAGTGCAAAAAGTCCGAATGAGTGGTGATCAGAAGGGGCGGGTCATTTCAGTACCGAATAATGATTTTAATTAATTAATAATATAACTATTTAATAGAGAACGGACCGGACCGGGCCCGGTACCGGTTTTTACCGGGCCCGGAAACCGGTCCGGCGATTTTAGGGAAAATTCCGGTTTGACCGGTTTTTGAGAGGCCGGGCCCGGAAACCGGTCATTTTGAAAATGCCAAGCCGGTCCGGAAACCGGCATTTTGGACCGGTTTTTACCGGTTTATGATATAGCCAAAAATTCTTAATTTTTATACAATTTCTGTTAATAAATTGCATCGAAATTTTCAAAAATTTCTCGGCGGCGCCTATCGGCACCGCCGGACCCTAAAAATCCTTAATTTTCTTGAAAAATTTGCTCAAAATCGCAAATTTTTTTTATTTCCAAACAGAAATTTCAAAATCTTAAAAAATTTTCCACAAATATCTAAGAAAGAAATTTTTTTTCTTTTTATGGAGAATTACTTACTAGGTTTTCCGGTACTAATGCACTTTACAAAAAATTTTTCAAAAATTCTTTAAAATTTTTTTATTTTTTTGAAATTTTATTATTGAAGAGGTCATTTATTGACGCCTGAAGTGAAATAGAGCCGAAATTTTACATCTGGCACGATTTATGGTCAATTTTGGGTGAAATACATGTGAAAATTTAAATTTTTACCAAACCGGAAACCGGTTCCGGGCCCGGCAATTTGAAAATCCGGTTTCACCGGTTTTCCGGTTTGACCGGTTTTTGAGAGGCCGGGCCCGGAAACCGGTTGCTTCTGAAAATATCAGACCGGTCCGGTCCGGCACTTTTGGAAAATCCGGTCTCTACTATTTAATCTATTAATATATTTGCTGGCTCTAATTATAATTTCGATTTATATTTAATATTTCCCAAACAAATTACATTTTTGTGAGAGAAATACAGTGCCCCAAAAAGTGTTGGTCTTGACTCAAACCTGAAAAACTATCTTATAGTTCATTTAAAAACTTGAAATAATTCATGCTTGCATAACTTTTGGTGCTGATCAAAAAAGTCTCTTACACCAACTTGATCAGATCACTCCTTCCTAGTGACCGGGACACCCAAAATACACTGAAAATCGGAGAATTTCGAAATCCCTAGGGGGCTGGAAAATTTTTTCTAGAGAAAATGGACAAGCCCACTGGAAAGAGCACAGAATTTGCTACCGAATTGCTTTTGGAATGGTGGTTCTACGATTTGTATATGGAAAGTTATACTTGGTTGAATAATTGATCACCATAAAAATGATCAATTTTTGATCAGTGCCATAACTTTTTGTAGAAGCATCCAAATTAAACAATCTTGGTATCCTTTGATAGCTCTAAGTGTTCTCTATTTACCTGTAAAATTTCAAAAAATTTCATTGTGTTTCAAAAAAGTTGTAGCTTGTAATTTTCATAAATTTATTTGGTAAATTTTTTTGATCACAACTTCTTTGAAACTTAACGAAATTTTTTGAAATTTTAAAGGCAAATAATGGAACACTTTAGGCTATCAAATGGTACCAAGAATGTTTAATTTGGACGCTTCTTGAAAAAGTTACGGTGCCTTAAATTTGTCAAATTATTATATTGTCATGTCAATTTTTCGTGGTCTTGTAAACTGAAATAGAGCCAAATATATTTTTTATTATTATTAGCTTATTATTCAATTATAAATTTAAATAATAATTAATCATTAGAATAAATCTTCGGTACTGAAATGACCCGCCCCTTCTGATCACCACTCATTCGGACTTTTTGCACTTCGCCCACATTCGGACTTTTTGCACTTCGACACAGCACGGTTGATTTAGTCAAAAATTTAGCAAATTTTGCACTTTTCGTCGGTCGACCCACCACGCCTTTTTTGGCTTTTTCGAAAATTCCTTAACAAAAATGCAATAAAAAGAAGAATACACCCACCCCTAAGAAATGACCCGAAAAAAATGCAGAAAATACACCACTAAGAATTAAAAATTTTTCAAAAATTGATCGCCAAAATTTCATTTTTTTTTTCCATAATCAAAATTTTTTGGTTTAAAAATTTTCCTTATTCGAAAAAAAATATATGTAAAATATTTAATTATCATTTAAAAGACCAAAATTAAGTTGTTTTTTTTTTTTGATTAAGTTTTACGTGTTTTGTTCCTTAAAAATCCTTAATAAAAAAATTTTTAAATGCCATTTTCGGAATTTTTGTGCCTTTTCATGCCTTTTTTCAATTCTTTGGTACCTATTATAAGTTTTTTTTATAAGAACATTTTAAGAAAAAATTCAATGTTTTTATGAAAAAAAACACATTTTTTATTTGACAATGATTTTAAGTTAGATCCAGAGAGGTTTCCTATAAAATATTAAAAAAAAAAAATTTTTTTTTCCGAAAAATTAAAAATTTCTATTCGAGGTCCCCGGCCCCCGACATTCCCCCCCCCCCCCCCGTGGGCTCGGGGAGCAACCCTAATTGTAATGCTAATGAATTGAGTCCCAGTGATTGAAATGTCAAAGGGAGTTGGTGGATTGAGTCCCAGTCATTGTAATGCCGGAGAATTGAGTCCCAATGATTGAAATGTTGGTGGGTCGATTGGTATGTCATTGGAATGCTGGCGGATTGAGTCCCAGTGATTTTCAAACTCCTCAGAAAGGGGGGGGGGGATAATTGGAGACAGTGGGATTAATGGAAACGGGGGGATAAAAAGAGTAAATACGGTATGGCAAAATAACAAATTTGGAGCCAAAAGAAAATT
>SIJG01000197.1:126945-152290 GCA_023374025.1 Heterodera schachtii
CCAGTGTCGTATTTTCCTAGAGCCGTTTTATGGTCGGTCATCCATTAAAAGTTGTCCAATTTTGCCCCACCTTTATCTCAGCGAGTATTCAATAATTTTTTCTCTTTATTCGAAAATTGGCTTTTGTAATAAGGCTGGTAAAAACTCTAATTCGATTTATTTTCTTTGTACGTGCCTTATTATGATCCTTAAAGCACATATGACAAAAAAATTCATTTGATATTGTAAAATAGTTTGAATTTTTCGATGAATTAATAATTATTTAACTTTTTTTAGTATTTATTAACTTTCTCTATATCATATTTTTAATTATTAACTCAAAGTATGATAATTTTCAAATTTTTTACAAGTATTTTTTTTTAAATGCGTCGTAATTTATTTATTATTTTATTTATAACAAAAAATATTATTACTCATCTCTTGTTGCTTCTTAAATGCATCATTTTCATATTGATGCTTAACATTAATATTTAATATTTACAAAATTTTTAAACATTTTTTTTCTCAAAGCAAATGTCATTCAAGAATTTATTTTTAACTTCTTTTATTTTTTTATTTTATCAGAGTGAAAAAGCAATCATTTGATATTTTTTGTATTTATTGAGCGTATAGAGTTCAAATTACTAAAAAATTTATTAATTTATGATTTTCTCTATTGGGATTCTCATTCTAATTTTTGTGTGATTATAAATTAATTTTTTTAAATTTTAGATTTAGATTCGCTAGGCCTAAAATAAATATCACTTTTTATTGTTTTTTTTTACATAAAACTAGTGAATTATACATATTCTCTTTTTTGCAGGTTATAAAATTATTTCTTTTACTTTTAACTCGTCCTTTACACAAATAGTTGTGCAGTTGTGCATTAGATAGTTAAAGACATTAGCTCAAACTTGATATGGATAATTTCCTTTGAATTATTTTTATCTAACATATATATGGATTTCACATTTTTTTTTATAAACAAATTAGTTTAATAATGTTAAAATTTAATTTTACCCATTCATCGTGTAATTTAATATATGAAAGATAGAGTCTCAATCAAAGTGTTTTTGGTACTAATTAAGTTTGGGTCCCCCTTTTTGGTGAATTTTTTTTCAATTTTTTTTTTGGTTTAAAAACTTCTGAAAACAAGTATTATGGGGTTTTCGGGGTCGCTGATCACGAATACGACATCCAATTCGTGATTCCGAAACCAAATTCGAACAAAAATCGAAAATTCAAAATTTTTGAATTTCGGGTTTTTGGCCGAACAAGGATACATTAAATGAACTTTAATGTCATCAGTGTTTTAATAAAAGATTGTTTAAACCATTTTTAGCCTAAAAATCAAAATTCGAAAATTTTGAATTTTCGACTTTTTGTTCGAATTTGGTTTCGGAATCTCGAATTGGTTGAAATGGATGTCGTATTCGTGATCAGCGACCCCGAAAACCCCATAATACTTGTTTTCAAGAGTTTTTAAACCAAAAAAAAAAATAGAAAAAATTTCACCAAAAAGGGGGACCCAAATTTAATTAGTACAGTGTTTTTGTTTGCATTGTATGACTCTATATCAGAAAATCGTTTATTTATTTTAAATAGAGTAAGGTTGCATAGGGGAAGAGCGGGGATAAAATGTGAGAAAGAGATAGAACGGATGTGATAAACTGAGCTTTACACGTCCACCCTTCCTTAAGTTCGTCCTCAAACTTTGATTGAGCTACTTTTGAGTTAGAATTAATTAAAAAATAGTCAAGCATCAAAGCGTGACGGATTAACCGAAGTCATGGAAAATTAAGCTAATGATAATTAATAATTATATTTTTTGACAGAATAAACGATAGTCGATGTCAATACATACGGTGATTGGATTGTTCAAGCAAAATAAATGAACAGAAAGAAAAATTTATACACAAATAAGTGAGTAATTTATGGTTGTTTTTTTAGTATTATTACTAGGCACGAATTTTAAGGCGTTTAACCGCTAATAAGTAATGGCTAAAAAAATGCCACATAAAAAGTAAAGAACTCAAAAAATTACTGTTTGAATAACAATAAATTTGTCATCCTTTGAAATATTTTCAGATTTCTATTCTCTGATTCACTCAGAGATTTGGGCTGTACGATGCCCATAACAGAGGGTCTGTCTGGCTGGAGAAAATTTAAAAATGTCGGGGGCAGACACCTTTGTCGGGGGCAAAATTTTAATTAAAAGTCGGAAAAAGATAAAAGAAAAAGTTCCAGAACAATAAAGTCTTAAAAACTCATTTAAAGACACTTCCATCTCATTTTAAGTGCAATTGACGACTTTCTAAAAACCCCGAAAACGTCGGGGTGCAGCCCTAAATTAAACTTTGGAATATATATGCTAAAAAAAAATATTTCATGATGAATGGAGAATATATTTATTGTCTTGTTTCAATTTTAAAAAATGTGTTCTAATATGCATTTACCATATTTGCCGTAGATTGTTCAAAATAGAGCAAAAAGGCATGGCCTAATTAGGTCATTTTATGGCTTTTTGCTAGTTATTTATCGTATCAAAATTTTTTAATTTTAAATAATTGTTTTTATTTTAGTTCTATAACTTTATTTACTTTCTTGAACATATACAATTATTAAAACGGTGTTCAGTTATAGTAATGTTGAACCAAATTTTAATTTATATTTAATAATTTAATAATTATTTCTTGCCTATTATAACTAATAATAAAATATTTAGCTATTTATAAATTATTTACTCCTCTAAAAAGCACATTTTATAAATAATAATTAAAGTTGTATTAAAAACTAATAATAAGAAATAATTTTGATAACATTTCAAAAAGATTTAAAAACCCTTTTTAAGGTAAAATGTTAAATTATCCGTTTTTCAATTAGAATATCATCATATTATATTCAAACAATTCACAATAAGTCGATGACAACAGTATTTATTTTTTAATTTTAAATCTCATTTTTCAAACCATCAAAAGCTCTTGTAAAATTGTCAGAATATATAATTTCAAAATATTTTGCAAAATTTTATTGTCAAAATTAAAAATCCAGATGATAGAGAGTTCAAGTTATATGGTAAATGTAAACAAACTTTTGAAATGGTTTGGGTTAATTTTGAAAATAAGAGCCATCGAAAGTTGCCATGTTGTCTAGCTTTATAAAATTTGACATGGCTTTTAAAATTTACACTCATAAAATATTTACATTTCTATAAAAATATAACAATACGCCTCATATTAGTCAGTTGATTAGTTTTGTAAGTTATAATATTTTCCTTATAGGTGCTCTAAATAATATTTCTTAGGCATTTTATTGCAAATTTTTTATTAAAGATTAAAATTTGTTTAATTTACTAATTTTTTTAAAGAATATTTGTTTGACTTCTAGCATCGACATTTTGGAATAGTTTATTAAAATAATTTTTTTTGGCATCGTCTCGTCATAAGAAAACTTTCTGCATCAAGATAATTTATTATATAATTCGTCGTTTTGTATTTAAATTGATTTGTCTTTATTAATTTAATTTAAATATTATTTTAATTTTTTTTTTTTTGCAAATAGCTTTTGTTTCTTTAAGTTTCTCAGAAATAAAGAAGAATAATTTATCTTTATGTTATAAATAATGATTTTTTTTCAATTTTACATAAATATTTTATTAATTATCGTGATTTTATATGCTATTTTGTTAAACCTTAAGATCATAGATATCAAACACTTTATTTTATCAAAATCATTTTATTTTTCAAAGATATTTATTGTATTTTAATGCATTAAGCTATTTTATTAAAATATTTTATATTGCTATAATCGTTTTTAGTATATATTTTTATATAGTTTGAAATATTTTGTTTAATTGTTCTTAAAAATATTAATTTTTTTATTTTATAATGCATTTGAATTTAAAGAGAACCTTGTAATTCATAAAATAAAATTTAAACGATCCGCTTTTTAATAATCTTCACTTCGTTAATTATTCTTATATAAGTTTTAATTTCTCATGTTTAATTCTTGTTGTATTCATTATAAAAAAGATGATGAATTTTATTATCATAACACTCGTGGCATACGTTCTTCAATAATTGAAATTTTGTCTCCCTCAATTTAAGTTTTATTAAATCAATTTGTTTATTTTTTATTCTTTTTAATCTATTTTTGAAAAAAAGTTTTCAAATGAATGTACCAGAATTAAGATTTTTTTCTTAATATTAATTAATCATGCTATAAAAATTTATGCGTAATATATTTAATTTTTATTTTACTAAAGAGATAAATGTTGGTCACTTTATTTGAATCTGAAGTTTACTTAAACAAAAAATGCTTTTGATTCTGCCTATTTGCTTCTATATTAGTCAAAGATTTAACTTTTTATGATAATTTGATGTTTTGATTGTCATTACCAGGATTTGAACGCATCTTTTTAATAACATAAATAAACTATTTCGGGGTTTTTTGACATTAGTACGAAAAGCTCTAACCGAAATCGTAAAATGAACATTTTAACAAAAAAAATTTTGACACCTACTACGACCAAAACGTTGAAATTTGCAAAGTTCAGAGAAAATTTGTTAAAAGACCATCGGATTCCTAATTTTTTTCTGGCTAAGAGCTTATCCGTCGTCACCTGTGATGGGCCCGGGGAATATATCGTGATGTTGAAAAAATAACTGTTTTATCAATTTTTAAAATTTTAAATACATTTCTTTGTCAATAAGCAAATTTTTTTCAGGTTTTCATTTATTATATATTTCAAAATTTTATCGAAATTGAAATAAAAACGACATCAAAATTAAAAAAAGTTATGGCCAAATAAAAAGTGAAAAGGCAAAGTTTAAAACATGCACCAAATTATTAAGGTTATAATAAGTTTTTTTGTGTATTTTGATCATTTTATTGCAAATTTTAATTTTGAATTAATTTAAATTTCAACTTTTTGTTCGAATTCGGGTCCAGGGTTAGCAATTAGGCGAAATGAATGTATATCGTAATAAGAGATCCCGAAAACCCCAAAACATTTTTGGGACTTAACAAAAATTCAATTTATGGGAGGAGGATCGGCCCTATTATCCAGAAAAGTTCTGATTTTTGAGTAGTGACGAAATTTTTCTTATTTTTTTTATTTTCTTTATTTTTGAAATTTTGTGGCATAATGTCAAGGAGAAAAATATAAAATATTTGAAACATTTTATTCAAATAAATTGTTAAAACAGCTGATTCAATTTTTTTGAAAAATGTTCTTTTTTGGACTCTGAAACCCGATTTTTTGTACTTGAAATTTTGTTTTTAAAAATTTTGATCCGACCTCCGGTGTAAACAGTAAATTGGGCTGAAAACATAAATTGAAGTAAAAATTAAGGCTCAAGTACAGTTTATGTGCCCAATGGACTTTTATGCGTCCGATCAATATTCAATTTTTTATGCGTCTAATCATTTTTTGCGTCAAATCAAATTTTTCATCTGGTGGCCATGTTTCGGCTATCTCTATTTCCAAAGTCCTTCGCCTTGACTCAACATGTGGGATGGCTCGGCTTAATAATTGGAAATAGGATAATGAAGAGCGAACCCTTGGCATTTTTGCGCAATTTGTCCTAATATTAACAAAAACTACGACAAAGGTCGTGTTGATTAACGAATCTAGCTATGAAACGGAAAACAATGTACGTGTATAAGACTAGTAATTCTTAGAAGATAATCCAAACTTGTAGGGATTTTTGTAAAAAATCTTGATGGAGAATTTTCAATCTACTATAATTCGACGCAAAGAATTGATTGGACGCATAAAATTTGATTGAAGGCATAAAAATTAATGGACGCATAAAAATTAATGGACACAAAGAATTGATTAGCCGCATAAAAGTGGGGAAATGCCAAATGATATGCAAAGAAAATGTCAATAATGCCAACGAGTCGGCGTCGTTTTGGGCTGATTTTCTATTAATGCAGAGAGAGAGTCATATAGCAAAAAGACATAGAGGAGAAAGAGGGAAGGAGGGAGGGAGTGGAAGTCGGAGAGAAACAGATGAGATAGAATGAGAGAAAGAGAGAGAGAGAGACAGAGAAGGAGAGAGAGATATATAGAGTTTAAATTTTGGCGTTCTGATTTCAAAAATTAAACTGGGAGCCCAAAAGGAAAAGGCAGCCTTTTTTGACTTTTAATTGTAATTAGAATCGGATAACAAAAAAGGTAAAATTGAGTAATTTTTGATTTTGATTTTTCATTATATTAAAATTTTCTTTATTAATTAATGTTCTTTATGTACTATTTTTAATTAAAAACCGTGCCAAAACATCTCCACCATGCAGCAAAGAACAAAAGTTTATTTGAATTGCTTGTTGTATATATTTTATTTTTTTGCCTGTTTGTTTTATTTTAATTTTTTTTTTGCGAAATACTATTATTTCGTAATTAAAAGTTTATGATGCAGTTGATTTTGATACAAGTAATATGGTTAAAGTGAATTTTAATCATCATATATTTAAATTAAATTCATTCATTTCTTGCGTCGAGCGAATGATATATTTTTAGCTTCATTCCTTTTGGTTATTAAAAGCTTCTCATTGGAACACACTGAAAGTATTAAAGTTTTCCTATTTTCTTAATCTATGTAATTATTGCGCTTTAATGCGCCCTTCCTCTTTGATTTATATCTTTGATTTTCTATGTTATTTATGTATTTAGTTCTGTGTTATTGGTATGAGTTAAATACATTGAATTTGTATAGATCATCTTGTTGCACTAAAGTTAATATTCATTGAATGCATTGTATGGCTTTTGAGTAATGAATTTTTGTTATGTAGAAAAAGGGATTATTTTCTGAAGATGAACTAATTCTGTTGTCACTCCAGTTGCTTTTAAAAATTCTCTAAACTTTTGTTTGTTAGTTCAAAATAAAATTGTAAATATTTATTAATTAGCTTTTTATTCAAATTGTTTTCTAATACTTCTAATAATAAGAATTTCATTAAAATATTTGGTTATTTTTATTTAATTGTTAAACTAATTTAGTCTATCGCTTTAAATTTCTTTTTATTAATTTTCATTCATTTTGGATATTATAAATTCATCTTTTTGTTTTTTGATGCTGCAATATTTTTTAATTTTATTCAATTGGGATTTCTTCACGCATATAGTTTTCCATTTTCTATAAACTTTCGATGAAGAGATTTGTTTGGCGCATGTTGTTTTTGGGATAACCATATAAAATTAAATTTTATTTGTATTTAATGAAATTTTGTATTATTTTATATTAATTCACAAATTATATATTGTGAAATTTTATTGTTTAGCTTTTTTGGTAAAATAATTTGAAATGCATAAAACAATTAGTTAGAAATATTATACTGTTTTTTATTTACTGTAAATGTATATGATTGCTGCAATTTCTGAGTATCTATTGGTTTGTGGTTTTTCTCAAAGTTCGTTTTTTCGCCGGAAAATTAATTATATTTATTTTGATATTTCTTCAAGTTTAAATTAATTTTATAAAATGTCTAATCGTTCATATAATTTTTAATTTCGCTTTTAGTAAGTTTCAAATATATGCGATACACATATTTTAGTACCTTTTAGGATTGTAGTTTGCTTTAATTTTTTACGTTAGAGTTTATTTCTTTAATTTTTGCGCATAAATTACAATAAAATTTATAAATCTTTACAGTTTTACATTTTTATTTTTATTTAACTGATTATTTTTATTATTATTTCTATTATTAATTTTTAATAATAATTTAATTTTTTTTGGAAAAATTAAGAATGCAATTTATTCATTGATTGTTTTTTTTATTATTTTTGTTTTTTTCTTTATTATTAATAAAATATTTATTTTCATTAACAATATTTCCAAGTCCAGAAACTCCACAATTATTGCGGAAATAATCAGAATGGTCATTTATAGGATAAGCTGTAGGAATATTTTCAAATGAAAAAAGAACTAACAGTTTTGCAGCTTAAAGTTGATTGATTGAAAATTTTTTGAAAGTATTAAAAATTTTAAATTTTTTTTTGCTTTTTATTATGTAAATAATATTCTTCTTTGTAAATTTTTTTCAATTTTTATTATATTTTGCGATAAATTAATTTTTAGTTCTCTTAAATTTATTTGTATTAGATTTCTTTCATGATTGAGATTATTATTTAAATTATATTTTTTGATTTTTTCAAAATTGCTATCTACGAACACTTATGAGGAAAGTTTGTGCTTAAAAAATTTGCATATTGAAATAAAAATTTTCAAAATGAATTATAGTATTCAATTGAATATTTATTCTTATAATTTATATTTTCAATTTTTCTTGTAATCAATATTTTTATGTTCGTAGTCTGTCATATTAAATGATTAAATCAAGTACAGTACTTTAATTTATTTTTTAAATAATCTTTACAAATTAATTAATTACATTTTCAAATATCGAATATAAATAGAAATTTAATTATTAAGCATCTAATCTGGATAAGTTTTTTGGTTAAAAATGCTCATCAAGCCCTGATAAGCTCACGCTCACGAGGAGGTGGAGTCAGCTTAACCTGACGCTCACGAGTCAGGACAACCTGCTCTCTGTACTATTGACAACTTTTGCCTGTTTAGCTCATTTTTTGTTGTAAATATTAATTTATATCTTGGGCAAAGATTATATTTTTAATTAAACTTATTCAGAAAGATTATCTATTAACGAATATTTAATAATTATGCATTCAGATTCATATTAACTTTCTTTTTGTTCTATAAAAAAGTACAGTTCCTCATTTTTGACCTGTAATTTTGGAACAGTTGTAGAAAAAATATTTTTATATGGTTTGGTATGAAAAAGAAATAATTTTAGGAATTTAAGTATTTTTAACAGCTTAAAATTATACAAGGCCTCTTGATTTATTATTCCAATTAACATGGTTATTTTTAATAAATTTTGCATTCGCTTTTCTTTTTTTCAACTTAATTTTTTTGTTTTTGTCATATTAAATCACACTGCTTAGATAATGTCATTATTATTATTTTTTCTAATGTTATTTTATATTTTAATTTGATTATGTAAATATATACATTTTGGTAATTATTTATTTGTAATTATCTCTTTGAATTAAATTTGAGACCTTTTATAGTACTCAATTATTCTCGCTGAAAACCATCAAAAGATAAGAGTTTGGAATAACCATTAATTTTTGTAGTTTTTTTTGGTTCCATTCAAAAGTTTTGAATGTTTTATTCGTTGTAATTTTAGCCAGCACTAAATTCTTAATTTTTTTAGAAAACACATTTGTATTTGTTAATTTTGGATGCAGAATTTTTATTTTATTTTTTATTTTTTGCATTTACCCCCAGATGTACGTAACGGGGGGCTTTTCGTTTCGTTCAAAAAAATATTAAGGTACCTGTTTTATCTTGTTATTTTTCTGTAAACAATTTTTATTTCATGAGAGATATCTGCTTACATTCAAAAACCTCCCTCCACAAGCTAGGTTTCTTTTTTAATTTCAAGCTTATTTTAATTTTAATTTGTTTGATTTTTATTTGAAATAATTTTAAAAAGAATTAGTTCTTTTAAGCTTTAAAAACACGGCAAATTGATATACAAAACGATTTTTACAAAAATATTGCATTTAATATTCGTAGAACATGCTATTTTTCATATTTTTATCTTGCATAGATTTATTACTTTATTTATTTATTTTTGCTTTTCTAAAAAATCTTGTATTTATAAGAAGTGTTAGGTTTAATGTATAATAAGGAAAACTTATTCATTTATTTCCAATAAATATATTTTATTTTGCACTTTTTCATTAACGAAACATATATTCCAGTTGGATTATAGACAATTATATCTATATAGACTTTACTGTATTTTGAATTTTAAATTGCAGTTATTTTTTGATTTTAACTTATTTAAATAAATGTTCAGACGCTTCCCATAGGGTATGTGCCGCATATGCGTGATTAGCATCAAATCAAGCATGTGTCAAGTGATTCTGCATATTCGTAGGACACGTCCACATAAATTTAAAGATTAGCAAAAATCAATATTTTTCTAGGCATTTTGTATTCAAATAAACATTTAATTATTTTTTTAAGTTTTTCATATAATTTATTTAATTTTTAATTATAATTGCATAATTATTTCTATTAATTTTTTATTTATACAATTGTTATAAACTTAATGAATCTCACCTTCTTTTTTTGTTGCTAAATTATTTGGGATTAATTGTCAAGCGATTAATAAACTTTTTTCAAATATAACTCGTTTTTCCATTTATGATATTTTTTTCAAAATACAGAAATTTAAAATTATTTTTTCTGATGGTTTAATTTATTTACTTTCTAAAAAAATTGTTATAGCATTTATTCTGTTCGTTTTTCTTGATTTAATCTTATTATTCTTACCATGATCCAGCTGTCGTGGCCTGGATACCCTTTCCAATCTGATAGTATACATATTTATAGATTCTAAAAACTATTTCAAACTCTTTAAACTTTTGGGTTTTTGCTTTAAATTTGGTTTTATCTTGTCGGGGTGGGGCTCCACCTGTTCGTTTTGCCATTTGAATGTATTGTTTTAATTATTGTGTGGTATATTCTTGGGTTCGTATTGTTTTTAAGAGGTAAAACTCGGTCATTTAATTATTTTGATATTAAATCGATTTATTTTCATTTTATTTTGCAAATAAGAATTGAGTTTTATTTAGGTTTGAATAATTTAAGAAATATTTTTATGTTATTAGCTATCTATTCTATATGCGTAAATATAAACTTACTTTAATTATAATAATTTAAAAATAACTTACGTTGGGTGGCTTATTTTGTTAAAATTTTTGTAAAGAACAAGAAGCAATATTCATAATAATATTTATTCTTATATTCGTTGAATTTTGTATATTTGAATTTACGTTAATTTAATAAACTTTAAAAATTTATTAAAATTAAACAAATCAAGAAGAACTAAAAAATTATATTTCTTTCTTTATTTCTTTGTTTCATTAACATATTATTTCATTTATCGCGGTGTAAATTTACTTTAAAAGGTTTAGTATGTTTTTTCTTTTTTATCAAAATAAATAAATAAACTCATGTTGAATAGAGAAGGCTTTCATTTATTCTTCTTAGTATGCATTTGTATTTTTATGTTGCCTTGTATTTTGTATTTCATTTATTGAGTTTGTACGATTTAAAAATGTTAATGCTTTAATTATTTGTAGGGTGTATTAGATTTAGAACGTAATACATTCTTTTTCTTGTTCGAAATTTTAATATACATATGCATGATTCAGACTAGTTCCATTAGAATTCCTTCGAATCAATTTATTTTGCTTAATTAGAATAAGTAGACAAAAATGTATAGTGCATTAAAAATTTCATTAAATTTATAATTTAATTATAAACCTAAAAATTTTTTATATTAATTGTTTAATAAAATGTTTTATAATTTTACATAATTTTCTTTAAAGTATAAATTTAACATTGAAATTTTAAAAAAGACAAAAAATATCATTAAGAAATCGGAATTTTTTGCTCAACTTAAGTTTTCCATATGTTTAGTTCTATATATTTTTAATTTACTAATATTTAAATTCAAATAAAACATTATAATCAAAGTTAATTTTATCTTGATTAATATTTAACATTTATTTTTCAATTATGAACCAACATTTTGTATTTTTGTGTTATGTTATTTATAAAATAATTTTAGAAAATAACAATCTCTTCTTTTTAATTTTTCTTTTTTTCATTTTTGCTTTGTCAAAATGATACTAACTTGCAAAGGTTAAGTATGTGCCATTGAAGTATTTTTTTAGAATTTTTTAATTTGTATATTATTATTGTTATTTGGTATTTTATTTTCGTTTTGTTACATTAATATTTTTAGTTTTCCTGCTGCTAATGGTTCGTTTCTCTTAGCTTGTTCCTCATCGTATTTTTGCATTTGATAATTAATTAGATTTATTTATTTTTATATTTATTATGCGAGGCATATAATTTTTTTTAAATTCATTATCTCTTTTATTCTGGGCAAAATAAGTAATTATTTAAAAATATAATTTACTTTTTGTTGTAAATTTTTGTTGTCTCGTTTTTCCATTCGTTAAATTTTATTGATTAAAAGCTTCTTGCTTTATTAAAAATTAATTTCGATTTATACTTTCTATTATTATTGTATATTAATTATCTCTCTCCCGTTAACCATCATAAACCAGCAGTTCTTTTTGATGAAGTTTCAAATTTAGTCATATATATATAAAGTTTATATATAAGATTGAATACTTCCTTTTTAATTAATTTCAATATATATTATTGACAAATTGAAAAGAAAAATAATTATACGAATAATATTCCAAAATGATTCTTGTTTGTTTTCACAATAAAAAATTACTATATCTATATATCAAATTAGCTTTTCCTGTGCTCCTCGTAAATTAAAATATAATAGATTTGGTAATTTTTCGCAAATCGCATGATGATAAACTCTATTTCATTCTTATTGGGCTGCTTTATTAATTTATAATTTAGATTTTAATTTATTAATTTTTTCATTTAAAGCTATATACTTCTTTAATTTAATACCATTTTGAAGTGATTGTAAAAATTTGATTTAAATTTGTGACATTTTCTTTTATTTTTCCCATAATTATTTGCTATTTTTTTGGCTTATGATAATTTGAGTGTGCATAATTTTGAGTCTGTTTTTTTAATTTTTAAAATGCCTTTTTTATTTGAAAATCTTTAGGTCTTTCATATCAGTTTTATTTAAACAAAATAAAATTCTTGACTTCAAAGCCTTTTTCCGTTTTAAGTACTGCGTTGTATATATTTTTACCTGTAGATGTAACAAGTCCAATCGCACCATTTTTTTGTATTTTTTTGTATTTATATACTTAAAAATATAATATGAATTATAACATTATTTATTTTATTAAATTTTAAATTAATGTTTAAAAAAACATTTTAATCTAAATTTTATATGATTAATTAAAATTATGATTATTTCTTTAGCTATTTCAAAAATTATTTATTTATAAAAAATATTGTTACCTTTTTTAAAAGGTGTTATTTCTTTTCTAATTATGCGATATTTTCAGATGTTAATTTCTCTAAGTATCAATGAGAAATAATTTTTATTTTTGAGAATTTAAATTTTATGTTTATTTATTAATGACCTAAGCATATATAAATTTATATTATTTTTTGCTTTTCTCGTGACTCATCAACCGAAGATCTCCGATGTTCATATCGCTACCGCAATTTTTAAGGATTTTTATTTAAATTTATTTATTTTTTAAATTCATTATTTGTTTATTATTTTTTCTATATTTTTTTTTTATTCTTGTCAAAATAATATAATTTATCAATCTTATTTAGAGTTTATACAATTAATATTGAATTATTTTGCTCAGTTTATTTCCTTTATTAATTTTTTAATTTAATTTTATTTTTTCAAATATTATTAATTTTTTAGATTTTATTTGAGAAAACATACTGGAATGAATTATTTTTTATCTTGCTAATATGTTTTTGTTTTTGCTATATTATTTTCAAATTTATTATTCTAGTGAGTTTCTTAAGTTTTTATATTTTAGCAATTGATTATACTCTTCTTTGAATTTCATTTTTGAAAAAACAAAATAAACGATTTTATTTAAAAAATTAATTTTACTATTGCTATCATTTAAAATAAACATGGTTTTCGTTTATTTCTTTATTGCGAAAAACATTTCATCATTTTTAATTTAATAACGCTTAATAAATTTTTTTTTATTTTTTGATATTTTGCGAAATTTATTATGTAAATATTCTGCTATTTTTTAACAATAAATTCATTTATTTAGAATTTATTATTTTTACCTATTTAGAAAAATATAATATTGCAAAGCTAATATTCATAAATAAGATAAATGTCTCGCTCCTCTGTGTTTTATTCATTTATATTTATATATACCTAAAAAGTAATGATTTTTTTATATTCGATATATTTTTGAATCTTTTAGCTATACTCAAATATTTAATCTAATTTAATGATTTGCTTTTTGTTAGAGAGGCAAATAATTCAAATACTTGCAATTCTCTCTCTTTGGTTCTTTGACCCCATATTGATTTTCCCCATCCAAATATTCCCTTCCCTTTGTCCATCAATTCATTCTGTTGTTTTCCTTCCTATTTTGTGCTGCCCCAATTTGCTCCGTCCCTCCGACAAATATTTGTTTAATTTATTTTCCAATTGTGTTTAATAAATTTATTTGGTGTTCGACTTTCACAAATTATTGTTTGAGCAATCAACCGGCTCAACATTGGCGACGCCCGTTCTACAGAACGAAAACAATCGAACTTTTTCTCGTGTTGAAATTGTTCGAAAATTGGAAATTCAAAAAGCTCGTGTTGATTTTTGAATTTCGCAGAATTCTTCAAAAAACCAATCACTAATTTTGTGTGCGGTTCTGCTATGTGCAGTTTCTTCGTCTAAGTCTCCAAATCAACAATGGACAAAACGCTCGCGGAAATTTTGGATAAATTAACGCAAGCGATCAAGCAGCAGAGCGCGCCGACAGCCACCACAACTCAGCCGGCACAAAGCATCACATTACCGGATATTCATCCGTTTTCAACAGAAAATGCGGAGGAATTTGAGGAATGGTACGAGCGATTCCAATTCGCATTGGATTGCGCATCGGCAAATATGGCGGATGAAGCCAAAGTCAAATTACTGATGACAAAGCTCAACCCGGCCGCCTTCGGAGAATACAAGCGCTACTGCCTGCCGGAGGAAATCACCAAATTCAACTTCACGGACACCAAATCTCGTCTCATCAAATTATTTTCCCATCCTCCTTCGTTAGCGATCGATCGCTACGAATGCTTGTGAGTGTGCAGAGAGGACGGCGAAAATTTTGAAATTTTTGTGAACCGACTAAAGGCAGCCCTTCGCAAATTCCGTTTTTCGGAATAAACGAAGAGGAATTCAAATGCCTGGCCCTGCTCACATCGCTTAAGTCACCAAGCGACGCCAAATTACGCCAGCACATCCTCGCGCGTCTCACAGCGGAGGACTCAAAGACGACAAAAACGGCCAAATTATTCGACAAGGTCGTCGAGGATTTAAACACACAGCTGAAAACGGAGGCGGAAGCAAAAATTTTGGAGGCACCAAAGCCCAAAATCAACGCAATTCAACATGGCAAACCATCGCCAAATCACCAAAATCGCGGAAATGGTCGCCCAAATCAAAAATTTTCGGGCAAATCAAAGGCCAAAGCCCCGCCGAGCAACTGCTATCGTTGCGGTGAATTGCATTGGGCCCAGGATTGCCCAAAGAAGGAAAATATATGCCGCAAATGTAATCGCAAAGGCCACATCGAAAGGCAATGCGACAAAATTCGAGCATTTCACCAAAATAAGGCCAGAAATTTCAACACAAATACGGTGATGCTCCCCGCGGCCTTCATCAATTCCGTCCATTCATCAATCTGCTGAAAGCGCCGATCAATGTGGACGGCACAACAATATGCTCTCCGATTTGCCATTCGCATTGGCTTATTTGGACGACGTCATCATCGTCAGCGCGACATTTGATCAACATCGACAACATTTGGACCAAATATTCACCCGAATTTCAGAATGGGGGTTCAAAGTCCGAATGGACAAATGTTCATTTTTCAAAAATGAAATCAAATATTTGGGCGTGATCATTGATCAAAATGGACGTCGCCCGGACCCAAACAAAATCACAGCCATTGCGGAAATGCGCATTCCTTCAAACGTCAGCGAATTACGTTCATATTTGGGCATGGTCAATTATTACCAGGAATTTGTGCGAAACTTCCGGTTTGTTCGACAGCCCCTGGATGAACTGCTGAAGAAGGACGCCAAATGGGATTGGTCACCCAAATGTCAAAATGCCTTCACCAAAATCATTACAATGCTACAATCCGAGCTAGCACTGACGCATTTTGATCCTTCTCTGCCAATCATCGTCGCAGCCGACGCATCACAGCATGGCATCGGCGGCGTCATTTCACACAAATTTGCCAATGGCTCAATAAAAGCCGTGTCGCACTTTTCGCGTTCACTTACACCGGCTGAGCAAAATTATGGGCAAATCGAAAAAGAAGCCCTGGCACTCGTGGAAGCCGTCAAACGCTTTCATAAAATGATTTTCGGCAGAAAATTTACATTGCTGACGGATCACCAGCCGCTGAAGAAAATTTTCGGAAATAAAGATGGTGTCCCGAAGCATTCGCACAATCGACTCGTCCGTTGGTCACTCATTTTGACGGCCTACGACTTCGAAATTCAATACGTCAAAACGGATAAATTTGGACAGGCAGATGCCTTGTCTCGCTTAATCTCCGTCCAAAAGTCGAAATCCGACGACAACGAAGTCATAATCGCCTCATTTAAAGTTGAATCGGCATTGGACACAAATTTGATCCACAATGTCAACCAACTGCCGATCACTTTCAAAAATTTGGCCCAAGAAACGGCGAATGATCAGGCACTCCAACAAATTCGTCAATTTGTCAAAAATAAGTGGCCAGAAACCAAAAATTTCCAGCCAACTGAAGGCCTAGACGAAGCCAAATTCATTCAATTTTATCGGCGCCGCGACGAAATATCAATCGTCAAGGAATGTCTGATGTTTGGCGACCGGACAATCATCCCCAAATCACTGCAGAAGCAAATTCTCAAGATGCTTCATCAAGGACATCCGGGAGTCAAACGGATGAAATCGTTGGCACGAATGCATGTCTACTGGCCACTGATGGACGCCGAAACCGAGACATTCGTCCAAAAATGCACTTCATGCGCAGCTGTTGCCAAAAATCCAATCAAAACGACACTGCAGTCATGGCCAAAACCAGATGGGCCTTGGAAGCGCATCCACATCGATTATGCCGGCCCATTTCATGGCAAAATGTATCTGATCGTCGTCGATTCATTTTCAAAATTTCCGGAGATTTTTGAAATGAATTCGACAAATGCGACGGCCACAATCTCTAAAATGCGCTCATTGATCGCGCACTACGGCATTCCGGAAACGATTGTTTCCGACAACGGCACTCAATTCCAAAGCCATCAATTCCAAAATTTCGTTAAATCGAACGGAATTGAACACATTTTCACAGCGCCGTACATGCCACAGTCAAACGGACAAGCCGAGCGGATGGTCGACACTTTTAAGAGGGCATTCGCGAAAATAAAAGGGGAGGGAGTTGACGGCAATGTGCTCGAAACTTTTCTACTCACCTATCGCACCACGCCATCCAAAACTCTTGATGGAAAATGCCCGGCCGAATTATTTCTTGGCCGAAAGCCTCGAATTGGCCTCGACCTCCTGTGGCCTCCGTTGTCAGTTCCAATCGTCAAAGACGCTAAAATGGAGGACCAATTCAACAGGAAACACGGCGCCAAATTCCGATCATTTGACACCGGACAATTGGTCTTCACACGCCGGCACAATTCAGCGGATTGGCGTCCCGGCAAAATCGTCGACAAAAAGGGTGTAATTTACACCGTCGAATTGCCGAACAATTCTCGCGGTCGATTTCATGCAAACCAAATCCGCGCACGTCAAATCCCGGATGAGGACATCGAAGACCCGCTTGATGTGATCAATGGCACTTTTGGCCTCCCAATTCCATTAAGGGACCAAAATTTGGCAGAAGTCCCGCCAGCCAATCAATCACCGCCAGCCCGACGGTATCCGACTCGAAATCGCCGGCCCGTTGATCGCCTTCAAATCGACCCCAGCCGATCGTCCTATGTGTGACTGATCATGGCACTGATCAGTTGAATTTAAAAGGGGAGGTGTTAGAGAGGCAAATAATTCAAATACTTGCAATTCTCTCTCTTTGGTTCTTTGACCCCATATTGATTTTCCCCATCCAAATATTCCCTTCCCTTTGTCCATCAATTCATTCTGTTGTTTTCCTTCCTATTTTGTGCTGCCCCAATTTGCTCCGTCCCTCCGACAAATATTTGTTTAATTTATTTTCCAATTGTGTTTAATAAATTTATTTGGTGTTCGACTTTCACAAATTATTGTTTGAGCAATCAACCGGCTCAACACTTTTACAAAATACATGCTCAAAGAAGCACTCCGTTTTTTCCATATTATTTTTATGAGTTCTACATTTTGATTCTTTAATGGAATGCTCTCTTTATTATTTGATTTAAAATTTCTGAATAATTGTTCTTGTATTAAATCAACCTTATTTTGAGGCTTTTAAAGTCTCTAAAAAAGTACTGCTTTTCTATGCTGAAAAACTTCATAATAAAAATTTTTATGCCACAAAAATGTTAATTACAAATTACTTTTTAATAGAAATTTCATGAGCATCTTTGCATTCCATATTTTATATTATTATTGCTCATTTTGAAAATTTATATTTAAATTATTTCTTGCTATATCACCGAAATTCACATGAGATTGGCTATGGTACTTTTCTAATTCTCGTAAATTAATGAATTAGTGCAAAAATAGCTTTCCATTCCTTACTTAATTATAAAGATACATTGGAATATAATATATTTGGTATATGAAATTTATTTTTTATTATTATTAATATATTTTCTTTATTCCAGTTAAATTTTTGGCTGTTTATATGTAATAAAATATATTTTAGACAATTTATTAATTTTGAATAAACATAATTTTTAATATTTGTTGATTGTTTTTATTTTTTAATATTATTTTTAAAATACCTATTTTGTAATTAATTAATTAATTAGACATTTAATTAATTAAAATTTTTAATGTATTTCCTTTTTAAAGATATTCTAATTATTGTTTTATTATGCGTGCTGGTAATTAATTGTTCGTTTAAATGAATCTTATAAAGTGTAATATTGCCTTGGTCTTCCATTATTTTATATTGCAGTTTTTAAGATATTTAATTTGCTTATTTGTTTATTTATTATATTTTAATTTTTATTTTTGTCGAAAGAATTATTGTTTTCCTTATTATCTAGAATTTCAATTTACTTTTTCTCATGGGCATGCAATGGTAAGTACATCCAAGAATGTTTCCTTGTGGTATCAACGCAATTTGGTTTCGAATTAATGAATTATTTATATAAATTCGATAAATTCGTGATCATCAACCTGGGTTTTTTAGACTGTTTAGATTTATCACTTACTTTTTATATTTTCTTTTATTACATCACACATAATCTAATATCTTGTCATTTTTTCAGGAGTTGGCAATTGATGGACGGTAGAGGTGGATGACCTGTGTACGACTTTCTTGAAGTCGTACATTTTGCACCATTTTTATAGCTAGCTACACAGGTAGAAATTGAAATTTTAAATTTTTTGAAGAATTTATTAATTTTTCCAGGAACATTAGCAATACAAATAATTATTTATCTAATTATTTTTGCTATTTCTTTTATTTGAACATTAATTAAATTTTTCTCAGTAAAAAGTTCTAAATTATTAATTATATTTAATTAAATTATTATTGCTTATTTACGGATGTCTATTATTTTAGTTTAAGGATAATTTATTTTGATTGTGTTTTTGCACTTTAATGCAACTTTATAGTTTTACTACTACCTTTTTCATAAATTATTTCAAACTGCAATTATTTTAGAAAACTAATTAAATTTGATTTGAAAATAATTTTACTTTCATTTTTTATTTTTACTTGCAATTATTGCTGCTTTGTTTTTTAATTGTTTATTGCTTCTGTTTAACTTTCTTTCTCATGACCATTCGGCGTGAATAATCTTCGCCTGATAAGGGTGTATTTTGGTTTTCTATAAATAAAAATTCTGTTAACTGAATTTTACTGAGTGCGTTTCTCTTAATAAATTTTAAATTCAAATTTTAAAATTCATATTTAGTGGTAAATAATTTCGAATTGTATTTTTCCAATTTTTATGCTTCCTTTCTTGACCGATAGGAATTCAATTTCCTCCTTAGGTTCTTCCAAATTACTATTATAATAGCTTTCCCTTATTCTTGGAATAACTTTATTACTTGCTTATATTAATTGAAGTTTAATTGATACCTTTATTGAAAATTTTAAAAACTTTCATTTGAATATAATGTGGAATAGATGATATATGCTCATAAATTGATTATATTTTATAGTAAATGATGGAATTTCAATTTGAAAAAATGCACATTTTTCTATTTTATCTGATGCTTAATATTATTATTATATATATTTGCTAAATTTATTAGATAATTTTTTATTGATAGGGATTTTGTGCAATTACAATTATTAATTTAAATAAAACTTTTTTTCGAAAGCATAATGCTTTCTGAAATACTTTTTTTTATATCTCAATAATATTTCAAAATGAATTTATTTAAAATTATCGTATGTCATTACTTCATATTAACGCACGACTTCACTAAGAATAATTTCTTTATATTCATTAGTTTAGTTAATTAGATGTTCTATTGCATTTTTTTGTTAAATTAAATTTAAAATTAATTAAGCATTATTTGCACGTATGTGATAAGTAGGGATTTATTTTCGACTTCATCATTAAAAGCAAGTTCTATACTTTTTTGAAAATAAATGTTAAACATTAATTTTAAGTTAATTTACTCAACTCATTCTGTAGAATTGTATTATACATCTATTTAAACTAACTTTTATATTGTAATTCTTGGATATCACATCTCGAAAATTTTCAAAATTTAGCATGTCCCGCTACTGTAATAACTTTTTGACGTTCATCTTTCAGTGTTTTTCTTAGCCTTGTTTTCTTTTAATGATCATTTATTTTAACGTCTAAAATAAATTTTAATATAATTATTTTGGATAATAAAATTATTGTTTAAATTTTTGGATCCATTATATATTTGTTTACGATTGTTAACCTTTTTATATATATGCACCGAAGTTGATATATTTTCTTAAATATTATTTATTTAAAATCTATTGAATACACACATATTTAAAATCTTTACTCCTTTTTAGTTGCTCTCAATATAATTTAAATTATCATCATTTATTTACTATTTATAAATATTGACTTCTCTATTTAGTTTGTTTATCTTTTTATTTTATTTAAAAAAATGCTTTTCAATTATTCCTGTAAATGCACAAAAATTACATTTATATACCATCATTCATTTATTCTTTCAGGAATGGAATTGTATAATTTAATTTTTAGCAAAGAAAGTATAATTGAAAATATTTTCTTTTCTTATTATCGCTTTAAGTAATAATGACTCCAACATAAAATTTTAAAAATCTTATTGTTTCTCATTAATTTTAATTTTTTAAATATAGTTATTATTTCAAAATATATTAATAAGATTAAATATATAAACAATTTATCCCATCCAATAAGTTCTTATTTATCTACAATATAAAGTTAAAGATTTAATAATAATTTTACTAAAATTCACATATAAGACTGAACGCTTTCTTTATTAATTTTTAATATTTGGATTTAATTTAACAAATTGAAAAGAAAATAATTATTATCTGGATAATACTCGCACCTTTTACAACGCCAAACTGAAATACCGCGTCAAATTTTAATTTTAATTTGTTCCTGCATATTTAATAGTTCATTTAAAATATTTAATTAATTTTTTAAGTATCCGTCAAGGTATTTTATAATTCATTGGGAAATTATTTTTTTGTGTTTGGATGGTTTTCGACTCACATTTAGTTTTTCGCACACAATTCTCGTTTTTGAAAAATTTAATTTAGTTTTTATTGTTTTCTTAAAAATTTCTTTGGGTAATATTCGAATTTATATTTAACCTTGTCTTTTGGCTTTTTTTCAAGGCCATCACTTGCGAATAAACATTAAATTTTAGTCTATTTCAGTTTTCTATTCTTTTAATATTTTAGCGATAAAAATTATAAATATTCACTGCTATTTTTGATTGAATTTTTATGCTATATATAAAAGATTATCGGGTAAATGGTAACGTTCTCTTGTTTTGTTGAAGAACTTGTGGTTCGGTTAATTTTACATTTCTCGATTACGTCAATTACTTCAATTAATTTTTTCTTTTAATTTTTTCTAATAGGTTCAAATTTGTCTTCTTACACGAATTTTATAACTATATTAATTGACTTTCTGCTTTTTGCAGTTTTAAACGAGATAATATAATTAATAAATGTTTATTTTATATATATTTAAAAAACCATAATTATATTATTGCATTATTAAATGGCTCTTTATATTTAATAAAATGATCATATTAATTTAACTATTTTTCAATTATTAATTTTTAGGTTCATTGACCCTTTTCATTATTTATTCAATTGACAAATCAAAGACTCATTATGTTTTATTCTAATAAACATTAAATTCATAAATTCTTTTAACATTTCTGCGTATTTTTGTTTTTTTTAAAGAATAACATTGAAAAATTCTTTAACTTTAAAATACATTCTTAAATTAGGTGAAATTATATTTTTTGATGTCCCAGTTTTACAACACCAATGGTTCTCACCTTCACATAATTATTATAGGAGCATTTTGACTAGGCGAGGTTACCTATCATTTCGTCACTGATCGTTTCTTCACTGTTCAGTTCGTCACTGATCATTTCGTCACTGAGGAATATTTTTTGAAATATTGGCTAATTTCAATAAAATTATCTTATGAAAGTATTACTTGGTTTAAAATTCTCTAAAAATTATTCCTAGGTAAGAATACCACTAGTGGAAGCTCCTTTTTTCGAAAATTCTTGAGATTTTAAAAGCCAAAAAAGAGTTTATAAGATTTTAAAGATTGCTCTGATCAGGAATTTGACTGTTGTCTTAAATGATATTGCTCTGAGATATCGATGGGGATTTTCTGCTGCTGCTTTCTGCATAATTCAGCAAAACTTTGACGCATATTGTTTTCTTGGTCAACATAGAGAGATTTAAGCTTAAGACCTTTTCCTCTAATGACATTTGCTGGCACATTTTATAAATTTTCATTCATTAATATTCAATAATATCTCATCGTGCATTTTTTGAATAAATGCTATGAAATTATTATTTTTTGTATTCATTACATTTAATTACAAGTTTTTATTTAGAATTTATCTAATATTTTAACCTTTGTGCAATTTTTATAAAAAACTAGTTAAATTTAATTACAAAATGGTATTTTCCAATATTTCTTTTTTGTATATAATTATTTTATTTTGTTTTTTAATAAAATTATCTATATATTTATTTATATAAAAAGTTCAATTATTAATTTATCCTTTTTCAATTAAAGCATTCTTATTAATTTTCAAGCGAAATCTCTTTTTTTCCATTTTGCGTGGCGGCGGTAACAATTCATGTTTTTTTTATGAATTTTTAAATTGGTTTATTTGTCTCCGTTTAATTGTTATGTGGCACAGTGAAAACGACAATGTTTTTTCGAGTTATTTAATTTTTATATACATAATTCAAATGCTTATCGTTTAATCAGAGTCATTAATTTTTTATATTATTATCTTATTGATATTTAACTCTGTTTATTATAATTTTTAATTTTATGAGGATTGGTTTTTCTGTTATTTTATTGCGTTGGTTTTTTATTTAATTTATTTTTATTTTAACCTTTGTAATGTTTCGAGTCAATTATTTTATCGACTTTTTGGAAACATCTATTTATAAAATATTTATGTATTCTGTATGTTTTAATTTTGATTAATAGCTTTTTAAAATTTATCAAAGTTCAAAAGCGATTTAGATAAAGAATAAAATATGCATTGATTTAAATGGAAAAAAAAATTCACAAAATCTGTTATTGATCTGCATTTATTTTAATTTATTATTATATTAAGCTTAGATTATAATATATTATTAAAATTTAAAGTTATTAATTATTATTATAAGTGTGTCCCTTTATTATTTCATGAGTTTATTCATTTATGTAAACAAAATTTTTTATTTAAACTTTTTTGTCATTTTATTTGTTTTATGGTTAATTTTTGAGTTAATAAGTTTTTCAATTTTAAAAATGTACATCCGATCCAATTAGTATTTTTTCCAATTCACCAGCTTTTTTACACTGTTATTTCGATAATTAGGAGTTTCATTTATTAAAACAGATTTTTATTTAAGCATTTTTAATTTGAATTTATCTTTTATTTACGTTTCATTCTGATTCTAAATGTTTTTTAATGGATTGATTTTACTTCTCTTATACTTTTTTTTTGATTTTAAAAAGAAAAAATTTATAAATTATTTATTACTTTTTCTTATCCACTTTTCCAGTCAGACCAATCATTTTTCTAATATGACTTTTGCCATTGTTTGATGTGGTTGGGTTTAGTTGCCATTTTAAATTTTTTATTTAATTTTTTAGGTACTACAAATTTTATAATTTGAAAATTTGTTTTAATAATATTTTTAAAATTAAGCCAAGTTAACAAAAATTTTAATTTTCTATATTTATTTTCTGCAAAATTCTTTATTGTTATGTTCTTCAAAAAATTTTAAGCGAAATCTTCTAATACATATCTCTAATAATAATTTAAAAAATTAATCAAAATTAACAAAAATCTTAATTTTCAATATTTATTTTGTGCAAAAGTTTTTTAATTTATTTGTCATATAGAAATTTAGTAATTTGGTATATTTATTTATTTTCAAATTTGAAAGAATAAAAATTTAAATATTATTTTAATATATCAATTTTAAATGAATTTTATTTAAAATTGCTTTTTTTCATTAATAAATATAGGTATGTCACTGTTTTATTTTTAAATTAATATCTTCTATTTTTATGTATTTTTGTTAATTTTTACTTACATTTTATTTTTTGTTTCTTTAAGGAACTTTCTAGTACTGGCATCATTTTTTCAAATATAAAAAAGGCTGTTGCCTATTAATTTGACAATAGATTAATTTATTTACAAATTATTATTTTTAGGTATTTAAAAATATTATTATTAGCTTTGCGCTATTTTTCATAAAAATGTATTTATATCTATAATTTCATCATTTATCTGTTATGTTGGTATTTTAGTAAAGCATTTTTAATTTGCATTTGTATTTTTTAAGTGGGAAATGAGATTCCGAAATTTTTGGGGGAAAAAATGGGGCTGAACAAAAAGGCAACAACAAAAAAAAATAAAACACGGAAATGAGATTCCGATTTTTTTCTTTTTGACAGATGGGATTGGATAAACAAATGTGACTCGGAAATAAAATTCCGAAAATATGGACAATTGGATTGGATAAAAAAATAATTCGAAAATGAGATTTCGAAAAGTTTTGAATTAATGGGATTGGACAAACAAACAAAAAAAAAACAAAAGAAATGTGAATTTGGAAATGAAATTCGGATATTTTTCGGACAGATTTAATTTGGCAATTTAAATCTTTCACTGTTCGAAGATGAGACTTCGAAATGTTCAGTTCAAACCGAATTTAATTGCCTTTTTTCGGAGGAGGTGTGATCAGAATTAAAAAAAAACT
>SIJG01000198.1:0-149955 GCA_023374025.1 Heterodera schachtii
CAGTTATTATAACATAGCTAGCTTTAAGTTTATATATAATGGATATTGATGAAATGATTTAATTAAAAATTTACACTAAAATAAACAGTATTTTCTGCGGTTTTTAGATTTTTGATTATATTTGATTATGATTTAATAAAATTCATTATTTTGAACTCGCTTTTTGCTTTATATTTAACTGTTGCTTATTTCTCTTCTCCAGGAGCTTAGTTACATCAATTCATCATTTTAAATGTGTTTTCATTCGTGGTAATTATATTTAAAAATTTATTATAAGAAAGTTATTAAATCTTGTTTAATTCATATTATGAAATGATAATGAAATTAAATATAAATTTTTTTAATGTTCAGGTTATAAAAGATAAAGTTTTAATATAATATATTAATCATTTAATTATTTTGCCTATAATTATATATTTTAATTATTTTAAAAAGCAAATCATATTTTAAATTTATTGTTATTGATTGTTTCATAAGTTAAGATTTTTCTCATTTTCTCCATAACAACTTTTTCGAAAAGATTTTTTCAAAGGCTAGTTTGTTATATTTTATTTTATAAATTATACAAAAAAAGTTATGACTTCTCTATAGATGAATGCATTGACACAAACAAAAAAAGAATTTCAAAATATTATAGCTTAAATTAAATAACCAAAATATTTTATTTTCGTATTTTTTAAATAATTTATTTAATCAATTAACGTTAAAAAGGTATTAATCATAAATTATTATCTGTTTTTCGAGTCATATTATTTTTTAAATTATTTATATATTTTAATTTTTCAATCTATTAAGAAACATAAATTAATTAATTAAACATTGACATTCATTTATTGATTAACATTAAATCATAATTTTAAGAATCTTTTTTTACATTTGTTAATTCAGTAATCAAATCAATAAATTTTGAATTTTATAATTTTCAATAAATAAGTATTGATTAAATTAATTTAAATTTTGCTTTTTAGTTTATAATTTAATTTAAATTATTTATTAGTAAATTTATTGGGAATTTCATAGTTGTGTTTAATGTCCGAATATTTTCGATATTTTTAGCATTCTGTCCGTTCATATCCTTCAAATTTTCCGTCAATTTTCTCACATTTCCAATTCGTTCTCATATTAATACACAAAATAATCCCTTTCTCAAAAATGTTCTAAAACAATGACATGAAACTTCTAAAAAATAAAACAATGCAATTTGTTTTTTATATAAAGTAACTAGCAAAAAGATTAATTGTTCCAAAGCTAAACTAACAAAATAGCAAGTATTAACTAAAAATAAAATTATATAAAAAATACATATCCAACTACTTATAATTAGAAAAAGCATAACATAAAAGTAAAATAACAACTTTATAAAATGATAATTAAATTAAACAATCTCTTTTTTAAACATATTATAAAGTATTTATTTAATTTTAAAATGGTCAAAAATGAATCGTAAGACAAATTTTTAGTACATGGATATAAAAATTAATAAAATATTTTTAAACATTAAACTAATGATTACCATAAATTACATAAAAAAATTAATAAACAGCTCCAGCCAGCTATGAAATCATAATGGGATATTCGTACGTGTGGGATAATAGCTACGAAGTGTTTGAATGAAATTAAACTGATAATTACACATTTAAAGAAATTTGAATATATTAATATTAGCTCAAAATAAATTAAATAAATAAAGTAATTCCTTAATTGTAACTTTTATTCGATCATTAATAAAAAAATCCCTAAATATTTTTAATTATTTAAATAAAATCATTTATATGTGGACATATTAAATAAAGATTAAAGGAATAAAACTAGTAAAAATTAAGCACCAAAAATACGATTAATTAATAATAAAAGAAAATTATTTTATAATGAAGCTTTGTTATTAATTAAATTATTTTTTTCTAAAAGTATTTTTCTTCTAAATTAGTTTTACTAAAATTAAATTTGTTTATTTTTATAATAATCCTTTAAACAATAAAAGTAAATTCAAGCATAAAACGAAGGAAAATAATTTAGTGAAAATTAAATTAATAATAATTTTAATATAAAATTCGAGCAATAGTAAAAAATATAAAATGGAATTTAGAATTATGTATAATTCAATTTATCATAAAAAGCATATTTTAAATGAAATTTATAGAAATAGCTTCCATAATTATTTAGAAAAATTAAAGTTAACAATAAAAAATTATTTAAATTAATAAAATAATGAAAAAACCAAACAGGTGTTTGGAGAACACCAACCTTTATGTTAAGTTTAGTTTTTTTTTTTAGAATTTTATATCAAATTAAAAAAAGGCCCATCTTGGGCAATACCAAAATCCTAGCCATGATAATAAATGAATGGGATAATTCTACGTGTGGAAAATAGCTACGAAGTGTTTGAATGAAATTAAACTGATAATTACACATTTAAAGAAATTTGAATATATTAATATTAGCTCTAAATAAATTAAATAAATAAAGTAATTCCTTAATTGTAACTTTTATTCGATCATTAATAAAAAATCTCTAAATATTTTTAATTATTTAATAAAATCATTTATATGTGAACATATTAAATAACGATTAAAGGAATAAAACTAGTAAAAATTAAGCACCAAAAATACGATTAATTAATAATAAAAGAAAATTATTTTATAATGAAGCTTTGTTATTAATTAAATTATTTTTTTCTAAAAGTATTTTTCTTCTAAATTAGTTTTACTAAAATTAAATTTGTTTATTTTTATAATAATCCTTTAAAACAATAAAAGTAAATTCAAGCATAAAACGAAGGAAAATAATTTAGTGAAAATTAAATTAATAATAATTTTAATATAAAATTCGAGCAATAGTAAAAAATATAAAATGGAATTTAGAATTATGTATAATTCAATTTATCATAAAAAGCATATTTTAAATGAAATTTATAGAAATAGCTTCCATAATTATTTAGAAAAATTAAAGTTAACAATAAAAAATTATTTAAATTAATAAAATAATGAAAAAACCAAACAGGTGTTTGGAGAACACCAACCTTTATGTTAAGTTTAGTTTTTTTTTAGAATTTTATATCAAATTAAAAAAAGGCCCATCTTGGGCAATACCAAAATCCTAGCCATGATAATAAATTAATGGGATAATTCTACGTGTGGAAAATAGCTACGAAGTGTTTGAATGAAATTAAACTGATAATTACACATTTAAAGAAATTTGAATATATTAATATTAGCTCAAAATAAATTAAATAAATAAAGCAATTCCTTAATTGTAACTTTTATTCGATAATTAATAAAAAATCCCTAAATATTTTTAATTATTTAATAAAATCATTTATATGTGAACATATTAAATAACGATTAAAGGAATAAAACTAGTAAAAATTAAGCACCAAAAATACGATTAATTAATAATAAAAGAAAATTATTTTATAATGAAGCTTTGTTATTAATTAAATTATTTTTTTCTAAAAGTATTTTTCTTCTAAATTAGTTTTACTAAAATTAAATTTGTTATTTTTATAATAATCCTTTAAACAATAAAAGTAAATTCAAGCATAAAACGAAGGAAAATAATTTAGTGAAAATTAAATTAATAATAATTTTAATATAAAATTCGAGCAATAGTAAAAAATATAAAATGGAATTTAGAATTATGTATAATTCAATTTATCATAAAAAGCATATTTTAAATGAAATTTATAGAAATAGCTTCCATAATTATTTAGAAAAATTAAAGTTAACAATAAAAAATTATTTAAATTAATAAAATAATGAAAAAACCAAACAGGTGTTTGGAGAACACCAACCTTTATGTTAAGTTTAGTTTTTTTTTTTAGAATTTTATATCAAATTAAAAAAAGGCCCATCTTGGGCAATACCAAAATCCTAGCCATGATAATAAATGAATGGGATAATTCTACGTGTGGAAAATAGCTACGAAGTGTTTGAATGAAATTAAACTGATAATTACACATTTAAAGAAATTTGAATATATTAATATTAGCTCTAAATAAATTAAATAAATAAAGTAATTCCTTAATTGTAACTTTTATTCGATCATTAATAAAAAATCTCTAAATATTTTTAATTATTTAATAAAATCATTTATATGTGAACATATTAAATAACGATTAAAGGAATAAAACTAGTAAAAATTAAGCACCAAAAATACGATTAATTAATAATAAAAGAAAATTATTTTATAATGAAGCTTTGTTATTAATTAAATTATTTTTTTCTAAAAGTATTTTTCTTCTAAATTAGTTTTACTAAAATTAAATTTGTTTATTTTTATAATAATCCTTTAAAACAATAAAAGTAAATTCAAGCATAAAACGAAGGAAAATAATTTAGTGAAAATTAAATTAATAATAATTTTAATATAAAATTCGAGCAATAGTAAAAAATATAAAATGGAATTTAGAATTATGTATAATTCAATTTATCATAAAAAGCATATTTTAAATGAAATTTATAGAAATAGCTTCCATAATTATTTAGAAAAATTAAAGTTAACAATAAAAAATTATTTAAATTAATAAAATAATGAAAAAACCAAACAGGTGTTTGGAGAACACCAACCTTTATGTTAAGTTTAGTTTTTTTTTTAGAATTTTATATCAAATTAAAAAAAGGCCCATCTTGGGCAATACCAAAATCCTAGCCATGATAATAAATTAATGGGATAATTCTACGTGTGGAAAATAGCTACGAAGTGTTTGAATGAAATTAAACTGATAATTACACATTTAAAGAAATTTGAATATATTAATATTAGCTCTAAATAAATTAAATAAATAAAGCAATTCCTTAATTGTAACTTTTATTCGATAATTAATAAAAAATCTCTAAATATTTTTAATTATTTAATAAAATCATTTATATGTGAACATATTAAATAACGATTAAAGGAATAAAACTAGTAAAAATTAAGCACCAAAAATACGATTAATTAATAATAAAAGAAAATTATTTTATAATGAAGCTTTGTTATTAATTAAATTATTTTTTTCTAAAAGTATTTTTCTTCTAAATTAGTTTTACTAAAATTAAATTTGTTATTTTTATAATAATCCTTTAAACAATAAAAGTAAATTCAAGCATAAAACGAAGGAAAATAATTTAGTGAAAATTAAATTAATAATAATTTTAATATAAAATTCGAGCAATAGTAAAAAATATAAAATGGAATTTAGAATTATGTATAATTCAATTTATCATAAAAAGCATATTTTAAATGAAATTTATAGAAATAGCTTCCATAATTATTTAGAAAAATTAAAGTTAACAATAAAAAATTATTTAAATTAATAAAATAATGAAAAAACCAAACAGGTGTTTGGAGAACACCAACCTTTATGTTAAGTTTAGTTTTTTTTTAGAATTTTATATCAAATTAAAAAAAAGGCCCATCTTGGGCAATACCAAAATCCTAGCCATGATAATAAATTAATGGGATAATTCTACGTGTGGAAAATAGCTACGAAGTGTTTGAATGAAATTAAACTGATAATTACACATTTAAAGAAATTTGAATATATTAATATTAGCTCTAAATAAATTTGGAAAGATTTTCGGAATTATTTGGTGACATTTTTTTCCAAAAAAATGATTCATTCCATCATTCAGCGGTGTACAAATGCGGTTCATCTTTCCAATCCAAAACCCCCCTAAAATCGTTTTGGAAACCTTTTTATATGATCTAATAAAAATAGGTAAAAGAAATTTTCAAAAAGGGAGGAAGGGCACTTTTTTCAAAAAGTTCTCTGAAAATTTTTCGAGTTTCTGAGTGGGAGGGGGGGGGGGGGGGGGGAGCTGCTCCCTGGAGGCACCAGCCCGAATAAAAAAAAATTCAATTTTATCGCAAAGTGGGCGGGCGGCTTATTCGCTCAAAAATGTGGTTAAATTGTCAATTTCAATTTTTCATTTTCCCTTTAAATTATATGGCCAACTTCAGCGATTTTAAAAAAGAGAAAAAAAAACTTTCACTGGGGGAAACGCGGATGGAAATGATATTTAAAAAATTGGCATCAATTCCATTTTCCCCTCAAATTTGGCCCATTTTCTGCCACCCATCCCCATCTAAGAAACCATGTCCACGTCGTTGATGGCCATGTAATCGCAGCCGCGCGTTCCGCCTCCAACGCCCCAATGTTTATCAAAGCGGCGCGGTTGAAGCGCAGCGCGTCCTCCTCCGACTGATTGACCACAATGTAACGGGGCGGCGGGGTGATGGCCTGGGTGGTGGCCAAGAAATTGGGCAACATTTGCTGGAAAATTGAGAAAAATGCAAAAATTTGTACGTCAAATATAAAAAAATAAATAAATTTGAATAAATTGTGCCACATTGTTTCTTGTTATGCAAATACAATAGTTTAATGAGATAGAAAATTTTCAGTCTTTCAATAATAAATAATAATAAATAAGAACAGGCTTACATATTGGTTCAATTAAAAACTAAATAAAGAATAAAGGTCCGATACAGAAAATGGACAAAAAGGTGCCAAGAAATGTTGACGGCATGACAAAGACGATAAATTGCAAACGAAAAATGTTACACTTAAAATTTTAATTCAAAAAGCGAACATGTTCTGATAATGATATTAATTGAATGTCAAATGGACAGAATTGTAGGCGAAGCCCGTCGCTAGTTCCATATTTTTAGTAATTTTTGCCAATAATTTTTTGTCCTGGAAAATGCAAAAAAAAAAAAAACAATTTTAATTTTCTTTTTGTCCGGGGTTAAAAATTCTGAACCTTCACCCATTCATTTACGCATGGTCAAATAGCACACAAAAGAACTTGTCTGGTTTTCAATGGTTCGCTTCGCTCATTTTCCGAACTGTTTGAATGCGCTGCCCTCAGCCGATTTCATGCCCACTCTCGTGAAGCTCCTTCATGTAGGCATCATTAGCAGCGACCACCAACCGGTACAGCAGGTATTCGAAATTTTCGGGAGTTTCATCAAGAGCATCACCAACTGCTCGCATGTAAACGGAACGCGGAACGGTTTCAAAAGAAACTTGGTGCTGGCCACAGTGCTTCAAAATTACGTTTACAACTGCGCGAGCGCAGCGTCCATTGCCGTCGCCCCAAAATGGGCTTTAACCTGTGGAAAACGGTTTTGCTAAGTGAACATAATTGCAGCAATAAATTTAGAAATTTGGCCTTTGCATGCTCATTTGTATAATTTTTGCTTTTAAATTGTTATTTTTTCTGTTATTTACCTGGTACTCAAATTTCTATTTTCACGAGACTGTCATAATTTATTTTTACTAACCAATTTAGTATGGGCTTCCGCCGCAAATCGCAACACGCCGCCTTCCCGATCATTTGCTTGCACTTTTTCAATTTCGGTGTTGAGCCACGCCAAATAGTCAGTGTACAGCGCTGGCACCTCCTCGAAGTGGGGCGGCTCATGCGCACTAGTAGATCCATGAACATGCACATCGTAGGTACGCAAGGGCAGCGAACGCAGCTCCTTGATGGCCTTTTCTCGAATGTGAAGCATGTTCTAGTTAAAAAAATGAATAAATTCACAAAAATTGTTAAAACAAATACCCCAAAACGACCAAATTTTCACATTTTTCAAATCCCTGACCCGAATTGAAACAAAAGGCGAAATTAATTTTTCACCAAATGAACATTTATTGTCCAAAACGATTCAAATAAACGGGAATATAATAAAAAATAGAGATTCACGGCCATTTAGTGCACTTGAATCGTTTTTGGACAAAACATGTGAAAAATTAATTTTCGGCTTTTGTTCGAATTCTGGTCCTGGGTTCTAAATAGATTGACATGAATGTCATATTCGTGATCAGCGTACCAGAAAACCCCAGAAAACAAAATTAAAAAAATTATGTGGTGTAAGTGTAAAAGTACCCAATTAAATGGCAAAAATTGTCAAAATATGGCTTTAAAATGCTTAAAAAATCACAGCCCTAAACCAAAAAGTGGTTTTATTTCTGATTACTTCCGGTGTGAATGGTAGAGTAATGCTGATGTCCAATGGTTCGGCACTCAAGTCGGTTGACAATGCATGACGCATTTGCGTCTCTTGATTATACGCCCCCTTAAAGAAGGCAATAGAAATGAAATGTATAAAATTAGAGCCGAAATTTCAGGCATGACATGCTTTTAGGAAAATGTTTCTAAATTAAAAAAGCCTTCAAAATCGGACCATCATTTTTGCCGTAAAATTTTGAAGCACAAATTTTTGGAGGAATGGCTTCTGGTTATAAGGAAACTGTTTCGATGGGTTGTATAAAGGGGGGGAGTTCAAAAAAATAAACATTCTCCTAATTAAAATCATAGCCAATTCCTCCCGCCCCTTTTATTTTTCCTCTTCGATTGTTCTTTCCCTCCACCTTTGTTGCTGCCGCAAAGCGAAGTGCCGGTGTCCGAGTCTCGTTCACTGTCCAAGAGGAAAACACACAAAGACGGACTCTCCTGGAAAAGTGGGAAAGCAAATGAAAAAAATGGAAAACGAAATTTTAAATATTTGGGAAAATTCAAAATCGGATTGTTTTCTTTAATTTTTGGTTTGTTAGCTGCTTGCTGCACCCGATCACTGATCAAACAAATGCCATTTAAATGCTATTTAGTACCAATTGTTAAAATATGGAAATTTCTTTTGCCCTATGAAGTGTCTCTTTTATAGAATAGTAATTGTTTTTTGTTGTTGGGTTAGTCATTAAAAACGGTGCCATTGCAAAACGGGAAGCCAAATGCAAGTAAACCAACCAACCGACCGATCGACCTGAACTCGTTGTTGCGCTCTTTGTACGAGAAGAGAAATGGGAGAGAAGGCACGAACTAAGGGAAGGACACGGCTGAAACTAACGAATGAAAAAACAAATGTAAAAAGCAAATTGGGAGAAAGAAAAAGCGCAGAAAAAGGGTAAATTAAAAAACAGATAATTTTCATCCTATCAATTTTCACCACCGGCGGGTGAGTGGTCGGCAAAGAGATATGAAGAACAAATTTAGGTTCGATTGACTCTGACTAATCGTCGTCGGCTGGGGGGGGGGGAGGCGTTGGGCAAATAGAGGTGCGAATATGTCCTCTGCCCGATTAATTCGCCCCACCCCCTCCTCTCCCTTCTGATTGAATTCGATTTGCTTTGGCGAAGAATGGGCAAAAAGAGCGGGGGGGGGGGGAATGGAATGAAACTGGGTCGTTGGGTGTTGGCTATTTATTTTGTTTTTGGGTTATTTATTAATGGAGTGCTCCAGCGCCAGCCTGGCGCTAATTCCAATAAATAAAAAGCCGATTATTAATGACTCAGTATTAAGGACGCACTTTTTATTGGAAATGTCGGACATGTCTTCTCAACTCCGCCCAATTTGCCCTTTAAAAGTGCCGCCCCTCTCCAATCGGTTGAACTTCCTTGTCGGCTAATCACCTGATAAATCACGGGAAAGAGAGCAAGACTGATACAACCAGAAGGTTCCATTGAAAGTAGATGCCAGAAGGCCCTCCCCTCCCCCCGCCGCGCACTTTCGCTTGGAAACAGTCAATGGCACAATGAGGGGTTGTGAAGGATTGCCGATTCATAATTCTCCTCTTTCCGTTTCTTGGCACCAAAATGTCCTCCCCTCCCGCGCTCCTCGCGGCGGCATTGAGGCATTTATATTTTTTCGAATTTTTTGATATCAGACGACCCCAGTCCAAGACTCGGGTTTAAACGAATTACTGATAGCTCGGCCTGGACGTTGGGTCCTGGCTGCTTTTCTTGGACCCTGGTCCAGGTCCAGGCCATTTTCATACACCTGAATTTTTATTCAGAAAATGAGTCCAACATGGAATACCAAGTCAAGATTAGGCACGAAAAAGTTGGATTTCCTGTATATATTTTAGAATTTGTTATTCCATGTGACCAATGTTTTATTTAAATTTATCAAATTTGTTTTTAAAACATCCAGGTCAGCCTACTTTTTGGCAACCTAATTTTTCTAGGCCTGGGTTTATGTTCAGAAAATCCATGTCCAAGCTTTTTTGAAAATGCCGGGATCTAGAATTTGAAAAAGGATTTTTCCAAATATGTTTTTTTGCGGATGCCAATAATGCCCACTTCAATCTGAGGTAAAAGTCGTCGTCCTCCAGGTCCCAGCCCCAAAATTCGTTGGACATTCCATTCACCTAAAAAATAAGTCACACATTTGTTCAACCAAACTTTTTGTTAGAGTTTCGGAATTGTTTTCGGGATAAACAACCCTTTCTAAAACGGATTTGCAAAAACTGTCGTGTTTTTTCCAAAAAAATTTTTGTTGACCTTCGGATGGGAGATATTGACCAGCTGCAACGTGCATTATGTGCCCATCCTCCGGGTAATGTTAGCTCAAATTCGGATTAAGCGGAACTTAAATTGGAAAGATTTTCGGAATTATTTGGTGACATTTTTTTCCAAAAAAAATGATTCATTCCATTATTCAGCGGTGTACAAATGCGGTTCATCTTCCCAATCCAAGACCCCCCTAAAATCGTTTTGGAAACCTTTTTATATGATCTAATAAAAATAGGTAAAAGAAATTTTCAAAAAGGGAGGAAGGGCACTTTTGTCAAAAAGTTCTCTGAAAATTTTTCGAGTTTCTGAGTGGAGGGGGGGGGGGGGGGAGCTGCTCCCTGGAGGCACCAGCCCGAATAAAAAAAATTCAATTTTATCGAAAACGGGGCGGGCGGCTTATTCGCTCAAAAATGTGGTTAAATTGTCAATTTCAATTTTTCATTTTCCCTTTAAATTATATGGCCAACTTCAGCGATTTTAAAAAAGAGAAAAAAAACTTTCACTGGGGGAAACGCGGATGGAAATGATATTTAAAAAATTTGCATCAATTCCATTTTATTTATTTTTTTATATTTGACGTACAAATTTTTGCATTTTTCTCATCAATTTTCCAGCAAATGTTGCCACTTTTTCACAATTTCCTGGCCACCACCCAGGCCATCACCCCGCCGCCCCGTTACATTGTGGTCAATCAGTCGGAGGAGGACGCGCTGCGTTTTTGCCTGGAAAATGCAAAAAAAAAAAAAAATTTTTAATTTTCTTTTTGTCCTGGTTAAAAATTCTGAACCTTCACCCATTCATTTACGCATGGTCAAATAGCACATCAATGCTCCGGCATATGCAGTTTCGGATGCGCCGGTAAAAAATAAAATGGCAGATTATAATCCGGCGCTCTAAGGCAGGGCGCTTTAAGTAATTGCCTTTTCAAATTTTCAAATGCTTCTGTCTCCTGATCTGCCCATTTAAACTCTTGGTTTTCCTGTTTTGTCAATAGATTTAAAGGATAAGCTATTTTTGCAAAATCAGGGATGAATTTTCTCAAAAATGACATCATTCCCAAAAATCTCTTCACTTCTTTGCCATTCTTCGGCATAGAAAAGTCTTCGATTACCTCCCGGTTATTCAGGGACGGGCTATACCCATCTTTTGTCAAAACATGCCCCAAATAAGTGCACTGAGCTTTAAGGAAACTGCATTTCTCCTTTTGCACTTTTAACCCGTTTTTCTCCAATTTTTCAAAAATATTGTTCAAAGTGTGCAAGTGCTGTTCAACTGTATTTTTATGTACGAGAAGTATCGTCTATGTACACAGTAACGTTCGGAATTCCATCCAAAATTTTATCCATAACTCTTTGAAATATGCTTGTGGCCTTTTTTAAGCCAAAGGGTCATTTGAGCATTTGATATAGTCTCCATGGTGTTACAATTCCGCATTTATATGAGCTATTTTTATCCAGCGGATTTGCCAAAATTCCGAAGCCAATTCTAAGGTTGTGTACCACTTCTTTAATTACTCCCGACTCCAACATCTTCTCAATTTGCACTTTCAATTCACTTTTATATTTTTCCGGTGAAGGATAGGGCTTTATTTTCATTTTGGTTTTTATGCATCATGCATATTTTGCCATTTCTTTTTGTGCATATTTTCGATTTTTTGCATATTTTGCCACTTGGAAAAAAATTTTTAACTTAATTTACACCCTTAATTTTCAAGTTTTTTTGTTCATATTTGGTGCATATTTCACCACTTATTTGCATATTTATGGCATATTTTGATTTTGATAAAAAAGGTAATTCTCAAGCATAATTCTTAAAAATTATAAAAGTAATCAGAAAAAAATTATAATATTATTAAATTTTTCAATTTAATTTTTCAAGTTTTCGAAAAAACAATATTATTATAAATTGATTTTTATTATTTTTTTAAAAATTAGCTTATTTGTTTTAATTAAAAGCATAATTTAAAATTTGAAAAATATTTGATGAATAATAATGGTTTTATAAATTTGTTTTCATAGTCATATATTTTAAACACTGCTCTTTTTTATTTAAAATTTATGAATATTTTATAAAAGAGAAATTTGTAAAATTATAATTGATACAGTGAAATATTTTAATATTATTTGGAATGTTTCAAAATTTTCTTTTTAATTTATTATATGATATTTAGTAATTTTATTTTGATTTTAATTTTCTGCGCTGATTACTCTCATTGTGGGTGCGCTCGTTTTTTTCTTTGTTTTGTATCCAGCATATTTTTTAAAATAAGTGATTTTTTTGCCTCATTTTTAATTTTTTTCCAATTTATTCCTTTCTTTTTTCCTGTAATATATTTTTATCATTTATTTTGTTTGTTCTTTTTTCAAAATTATAATAATAAATTTCACAATATAAGTGTGGAGCTTTGTTATATTAAATTTATTGCTACAAATGTATGTTTATATATTATTACACTCATTTTTTTCAATAAATATTATGTAAAACATATTTTTATATATTCAGCTGGAAGATTTTTAACTGAAAAACTGAAAATTCTCTATTAATATTTTAATTGAAAATTCGAGGTTAAAAAAATTAATTAAAACATCTTTAAAGAATTATATATGACAAATAAGCCCTTTAAATAGTAAAAAATGAAATAAGAGTAAAATTCATTGAAATAATGAAATCTAAAAGAATAAACTGCCAAGGATATTCATGAGGAGAAACACGCTGTAGTCAGCGAGATAGTGAAAAAATAGAAAAGCTTGACGGATTGAAGCCTTCAATAAAAAAACAAATTTTTGTTTTTTTTTTAATAAAATAAAAAATTTAGCATTTTCGAAAAACCGTCATTCATGCGCGTTTCCTAAATACGCCAATAAATTTTTTAAATATGTTTTAACAAATGATATTATTGAAATATTTCTTATTAATGTTTATATAATTTATTTAAATTTTTCAAAATTTATTTTTATATTGTAAATTAATTATTCATATTGAATTAATAAATTGACAGATAAATCGCCGATTCCAATCTGAAAGAATGCATTTAAAAATTTGCAAAGCTTTTTAATTAAATATGTCAACTTAAATTGATTCGTCCATTTTGCCTTATATTCAAAAATTAAGTTGTGAATTGTATTTTCGTATATTTAATTTCAGATAATAAATCAAATATGAAAACGCACTGTTAAATTGAATGTAATAACTTCAATTTTAAATAATAAATTTATATTTTAAAGAATTTTTAATTAAAAATTTTCCATAATTTTTCTTGTGAATTTTGTAATTAAATTAAAAATTCTTAAATTTTAATTGTACATTTATGAAAAACCTAATTTTTTATTCTTTTTCTTATCATAATAGAAGGTACAAGTTATGGAAATATAATTTCAGTATGTTGTTTTATTTAAAACATTAAAAATTGAGAAAACGAATAAACCAAGATTTAACTAAAAACAATGGAAATTTCTTTTAAATAATTATTAAAAATGCTTTTTAAAATATATTCGAATCATTGGGCTATTAAATTAATTTATATTTTATCACAAGACCTTTAATTACAATGAATTATGTCAAAAGTTAACTTTTATATGCATCAAATGCATCAATATTTGTTAAAAATCATATTAATTAATAATAATTTCCAGTTACAAGAAATTTAAATATTTTGGTTTTTCATGTAAACTTTTATACTTCTTTTTTCTTTCTTCTCTAAAGCGTAAATATTATTATTTTTCAATTTTATGCTGGGAACGAAAAGGAAGAATTATTTTTTCTGTTTTTTTTAATTTCTTGCTACCCCATCTGTTTTTTTTTTGCTTGCTCACTCTTAGCTTCAATTAAATTTCCTTAAATATAACTGACTAATAATTATAACTTTGATTTGGTTTTAATTTATTTTAGATATTTTACATTATATTTTAAAATTTACCGAAATATTAATGTAATATTTAAAATTAAAACTCTTTTTATTTCATGCTTCAATCTATTTTTTAATTTATAAAAACTTTTTTTACTATTATTTTAAATTTTTCTTTTGATTTAAAAAAACAATATATCATATGTTATAAATATTAATTCATAATTTTTTTTATTATGCTTATTTTAGTTATAAATTGATGATTAATTTTTTCAATTTTGTTTGTTATAAATATTTCTAGTTTTTCTTCAATCATTTATTCCTAAAAATTCTTAATTATATTTATTCTAAAATGCTTTATATATGTATTTATTATCCAATTAATAGATATTAAAGTTTATAATCCGTTTTTTTTTGTAAAAAAGTGATAAATATTTAATGTTTTAAAATAAAAAATAATAATTTGATAAATAGTTAATATTTTGTAATTTGCTGAATAATATAAATATGCTTCAAGAACTGAGTGCTTCATCAATTTTAACAAACAAATAAATCTATCTATTGGGATTATGATTTTCTAATTTTATTATTATATCATATAAAATGCAGATACGTTTATTCACTATTGTTTTTCATCAATAAAATTGTTTAATTATTATGTTTTTATGCATATTTAAAAATAAATAAATTAATCTTAAATAAGCGGTTTTATAAAAATTATTTATGTATTCAAGAGAAATAATTAACATATAATGATAAAAAATCATTTACTAATTAATGCTTACATCATAAATTTATATTATATGCTTTTATATTTGTAATCTTTTGAAAAATTTTTGTTTAATATAATTTATAATTTTTTCATTGCCAAATATTCCACCAAAAATTTTTTGAAAGAGTATGGGATTATCTCATTTAGCCCTTCAATTCTTTCGGATTTCAACTGGGCTTCATGTAAAAAAAGAAATAGCCATTTTAATAATTTTTTCATTGCCAAATATTCCACCAAAAATTTTTTGAAAGAGTTTGGGATTATCTCATTTAGCCCTTCAATTCTTTTGGATTTCAACTGGGCTTCATGTAAAAAAAGAAATAGCCATTTTAATAATTTTTTCATTGCCAAATATTCCACCAAAAATTTTTTGAAAGAGTTTGGGATTATCTCATTTAGCCCTTCAATTCTTTCGGATTTCAACTTGGCTTCATGTAAAAAAAGAAATAGCCATTTTAATAATTTTTTCATTGCCAAATATTCCACCAAAAATTTTTTGAAAGAGTTTGGGATTATCTCATTTAGCCCTTCAATTCTTTCGGATTTCAACTGGGCTTCATGTAAAAAAAGAAATAGCCATTTTAAAATTTTTTTTAAATATAATCATTAAATTTGCAGAGATAAAATAAATAATATAATTTTATACTTTTAATTTATTTTGAATCACTTATTGGTTTTATAAAACAAAAATTGTTAATTCCAATTAAAAATTTTCTAATATTCATTTTATTTTGTGAGGGTCATAAAATTGGTAAAAAATGTTTATTTATAAATTCAAACCAAGAAAAACTTCAAATTTTTTTAAAGTATTTTTTATTAAATTTAATAAAAATAAATATCAATTAAATAGGATAATTCATATTCACATAATCTTTAGTAATATTATTATTATTTTAATGTTTTAACTTTAATTTTTAGGGTTTAAATGAATAATATAAATATTCTTCAAAAACTATGTGCTGCATCATTTTTAAAAAAACCAATAGTTTTATCAATTAATTATTAATTTTATTTGAAATTTTAATTTTATTCCAAAATTATTTTTAATAATTTTTGAAAAAGATATATTTATTTTCCAAAATAATTTATAAAATTTTAATGTTTTATATTCTTTTTTTTTGTTTATCTTAATTGATTTAAATAAATAATAATTATTATTTAAATATGTTTTAATTTATCCTGCATATTTTTAATAATTTATTATTTAAAAATATTGACCTAAAATTTATAATTGAAAAAAAATATTTAAAAAAATAAATAAATTTAAATAATTACGAATTTTTCGTTTTTCTTTTATTATGTTAATTTTAAAATTAACAAACATAGTTTACTAATATTGTATCATTTAAAAAAAATTTTACAGTCAAATTCTTGCTAATTTATTTATATTTTTATTTATTTAATTTATTAATTATAATTTCTTTCCATTTATTAAAAATTTTGGTTGACCACCCTCCCCCCTTTTTTCATGTATGATATGAAACAAAAAACTCAAAATAATATAAAAACATTCTAAAAATAAAAAACTAATTTTGATAACAATAAGTAAGAAGAAATATTACTTTTACTAATTAAATAATTGAGTTAAATAAAAAGCTTCATAAAAACTATTATTATTATACATTTAATATTTAAAAAATCAATTTTTATCAATTTATTTTTTTTTAAATAATTTCATTCTTCAAGTCGATGATTTTTTTCGGGCGGGATATGTGTAATCTTTGAATGATTATTTATTTTTTTAATTTATATAAATCGGATCAGGTTTATTTTAATTTTCTTTTTTAGTATAGTGAAATGTTATTAATTTTTTTCATACATCATATTTTGAGTAAACAAAGAAAACCAAATTTTGTCATATTTTTTATTTATTATTCGTGGCAGTTTTATTCTAGTCTCCGACAAAAAATAAATAAAAAGTATTTTTCCTAATTATAATTTATTATGCACATTGTTTCCAATTTACTCATTCACCCATTTTGATTTTTACCTTTTACAAAATTTTCAATATTTAAAAAAAAAAATTTGCATTTGTCGTTTGTCATCTAAAATTAGGCGTTTGTCCTTTTTCATCTATTATCAAAGTTGTATTACTTTGGATTTAATTGAATTGTTATTTTTATTATATCTTTATCAATAAAATTTCTATTCAAATAATATTTTAATTAATGAAATCTATAAAGAATAAAATGTCTAGATGTGAGGCGTTAGACTTTACAGGCGTCGAGATAGTGTAAATGAAAATATAAGAAGAAAGAAAATTAATAATTTTATTATTATGTGAAATTTTCAAAAAAAATGGCTATTTCTTTTTTTACATGAAGCCCAGTTGAAATCCGAAAGAATTGAAGGGCTAAATGAGATAATCCCAAACTCTTTCAAAAAATTTTTGGTGGAATATTTGGCAATGAAAAAATTATTAAAATGGCTATTTCTTTTTTTACATGAAGCCCAGTTGAAATCCGAAAGAATTGAAGGGCTAAATGAGATAATCCCAAACTCTTTCAAAAAAATTTTGGTGGAATATTTGGCAATGAAAAAATTATTAAAATGGCTATTTCTTTTTTTACATGAAGCCCAGTTGAAATCCGAAAGAATTGAAGGGATAAATGAGATAATCCCAAACTCTTTCAAAAAATTTTTGGTGGAATATTTGGCAATGAAAAAATTATTAAAATGGCTATCTCTTTTTTTACATGAAGCACGGTTGAAATCCGAAAGAATTGAAGGGCTAAATGAGATAATCCCAAACTCTTTCAAAAAATTTTTGGTGGAATATTTGGCAATGAAAAAATTATTAAAATGGCTATCTCTTTTTTTACATGAAGCCCAGTTGAAATCCTGAAAGAATTGAAGGGCTAAATGAGATAATCCCAAACTCTTTCAAAAAATTTTTGGTGGAATATTTGGCAATGAAAAAATTATTAAAATGGCTATCTCTTTTTTTACATGAAGCACAGTTGAAATCCGAAAGAATTGAAGGGCTAAATGAGATAATCCCAAACTCTTTCAAAAAATTTTTGGTGGAATATTTGGCAATGAAAAAATTATTAAAATGGCTATCTCTTTTTTTACATGAAGCACAGTTGAAATCCGAAAGAATTGAAGGGCTAAATGAGATAATCCCAAACTCTTTCAAAAAAATTTTGGTGGAATATTTGGCAATGAAAAAATTATTAAAATGGCTATCTCTTTTTTTACATGAAGCACAGTTGAAATCCGAAAGAATTGAAGGGCTAAATGAGATAATCCCAAACTCTTTCAAAAAATTTTTGGTGGAATATTTGGCAATGAAAAAATTATTAAAATGGCTATCTCTTTTTTTACATGAAGCCCGGTTGAAATCCGAAAGAATTGAAGGGCTAAATGAGATAATCCCAAACTCTTTCAAAAAATTTTGGTGGAATATTTGGCAATGAAAAAATTATTAAAATGGCTATCTCTTTTTTTACATGAAGCCCAGTTGAAATCCGAAAGAATTGAAGGGCTAAATGAGATAATCCCAAACTCTTTCAAAAAATTTTTGGTGGAATATTTGGCAATGAAAAAATTATTAAAATGGCTATTTCTTTTTTTACATGAAGCCCAGTTGAAATCCGAAAGAATTGAAGGGCTAAATGAGATAATCCCAAACTCTTTCAAAAAATTTTTGGTGGAATATTTGGCAATGAAAAAATTATTAAAATGGCTATCTCTTTTTTTACATGAAGCGCGGTTGAAATCCGAAAGAATTGAAGGGCTAAATGAGATAATCCCAAACTCTTTCAAAAAATTTTTGGTGGAATATTTGGCAATGAAAAAATTATTAAAATGGCTATCTCTTTTTTTACATGAAGCCCAGTTGGAATGTTCGAATTGGGCATAATTTTTCCATCATTTTCCCAATTCTCGGCCAATCAAATAATTGATTGCCTTTCTCATGACCCTCATTCATTCGCCCTATTTTTCCCCCGTCTTTATCATTGTGATTTCGCCAAATGTGGGCCTCCTACGCATCTTCGCCCCATTTTCGCCCGTCATCATCATTGTGTTAATGACAAAAGTGGGCCTCCCATTCATTTCTTCGCCCCAATTCTGCACATTTCTGTAAAATCGTATAGTTCCACGTCGAAATGCCCCCCCGATTACGCCCGTCAAATTCCATTCACATGCATTTCTTTGTCGCCCACCAACAATTCATCGGTATTTAAGCCCCTGCCAATCATCCCACCTTATCAGCACAATTTTATGGGGAGGCAAAAAATCACACTACCATTTGCCTTCTCTTCTTCCCCCAATTCATTCGATCATTTTATGTAAAATTGTAAAATGTACAATTTCCCCCATTCATTCATTCATTCATTCATTCATTCATTTGCGCTCATTTATATGAGCGCGGTTTAATTACCCAAGTTTGAGATTTGAATAAATTGTTGATTTTATTCGTTTTTGAATTTGGGCACATTTTGCCTACACCGACCACTCGCCGACCCCGACCCACGAACAAACTTTGAACTAGCGTGTTCGAAGTAAAAGTGAACTTGGAGCGCCCACACCGCGTCCCAACAAACTTTTTGGTGACCCCGACGTGACACGACGACGTGCGCAACTCAATTGATCACCGATTGATCATCATCATCATCTTCGTCGTCATCATCCTCATCATCATCACCAATTGATCAAAGTGAACGCAGAGCACCGAGCCCGTTCAACGCAAACTTGATCACCTGGACACAGTGCACTCAAGCCCGTTCAGCAACCCAATCGCCGCGCACTCAATCAATTGTGCCGGTACTCATCTCATCAACAGGTGGATTACGAAAATCCGCACAAATTTCTTTGAGTATTTGGTTTCCAGGCCAATACTTTTAGAAATAAGGGAAAGGGTCGAAAAGTGGAATTTCAACGAATTGAGTTTGAGGCTTCAAGGTCTTAGCTTTATTCTCAATCGATCGATCACTCATTTTTAGCCACAGGCTTCCAGGTCTTGACTAAATTTGAGTAACGGAATCAAAGTATTGGGTTTCAAGGCTCAAACTTAGTTTCTGACAAGGTTTTGTAGTATCAGACTTCAAGGTCGGAACTATAAATCCAAAGGGGTCTAATCCGTGTATTTGCCCCTCGTGCCAAACTCACACAATCAAAAGTGAGACTGTCAATTTGCTGTTGTGAACAATTCAATCTGTCAATTCAATCGCGACACAATCAATCACAAGCAACTCAAGCAAATTAACAAGCAATTGACAAATCATGGCCTCTCCAATCCAACAAAAATTGGGAGCCGCACTCAAAGTGATCAGCCATGTCCGAACCGCTGCTGCACTGACAATCGCAATTGATCCAACCGCAAGCAACTTCGAAAATGCACTCAATTTTGAAGCACAACTCGAGAAAGTCCAAAAAGAAGCAAAAACATTGGAAATCTTTTTGGATGACATTCGCGAATCACTTTCTTCGTGGACTGATCTTCTCCGCAAATTGCCAGCAACCGAGCGAGAAACAGGCGAAACCGAATTTAACGCCTACAACAAAAAGGAGAAGATCACAGATAAAGTCGATGATGCATCAAACAAACTCCGCGATCTTCGTGATTTGAATGGCACGTTGTCAATTCATGCAAAACTCTTCCGCAACAAATACGACATGGAAGAACGAGCGGCTCAAGCTGCACAAGCACAAGCAGCACCCGCAACTCAAGGCAGAACGATTCCGCCATCGCGACCATCATCATTTTTCCAAATTCAACCCGTGCAACTCGAGAAATTCAGCGGCAACAAACGACAATGGCCGGAGTTCTATGAATCATTCAAATCCGCAACCGGATCGCACTCGCTAAGCAAAGCCGAAAAGTTCAACATCTTACGCAATTTGTTGATTGGCGAGGCACGTGAACTCGTCGCTGGCTTTCGCCTCGAAGACGCAAATTATGACGTGGCACTTCAATTGTTGAAAGACACTTACGGAGCGCACGACGAACACATCAGATCGCTGCATTTCGAATTGGCCAATCTCCGAACATGCAAAACTTTGCGCGACACAAAAGAGTTTTTGTTGCAACTCGAACGACTTACGCGGGAATTGCTCAACGCAGGAGCAGACATCGAAGGACCGCCAACGTACCTCATGCTTGAAAAGAAGCTGACGCCGCCATTTCTGCGCACAATCCTCAACAAAAAGGGAGAAGATCCCGATCATTGGAACACATCGAAGTTCCGCAACATTCTCAACGAAGCAGTGCGCAAAGAGACTCAAATTCAAGAAGTCATGACCGAATATGGTCACCATCAGCAGCAACGGCCAACAAAGCCATTCATTGCCGGACCGAGATTCCGGGATCGCGCACCGTTCAATCAATTTCGAGAACGATCATTCATTGCGTCCGCCGTGGACGAAAATCAAAGGCGATTCAGCAACAAACAATTGGCACCCAAAACCGCACACAATGGGCCAAAGCCAACTCAATTCGCGCAACGCACGCAACACAACCCGGCCAAACCCAATCAATTCAGCAGGCCGTCGCAACCGCAAACAAGCGGCAACAATCAACCAAATGCAAATCCACCAAGGCCATGTGTGTTTTGCAACGGCAATCATTGGAATTCCGATTGCCGAAAATTCAGCACAATTCAACAAAGAGTTGAGATTGTCAAATCAAAGGGCTTATGCTTCAAATGCCTTTTCGCAACGCACCGCACATTCGATTGTCCAAAACCGAGAAAATGTTTCAAATGCGGACAACTCCATCCAACAGCACTCTGCCGCAACAGCAATGCGCCGAACCAAATCACAGCGGCAACAATCATGCCACATTTGTCAATACCAAGCCCGCAACCAATTGAAAATCCCGCAAACTCAACGCAACCAATGTGCAACGCCGTGAATGGAAATGACACTCGCGCATTACTCATGACAACAACAACAACCGTTTTCAATCCGGCACAACCGCATCTCAGCATGATCGCCTCAATTTTCATCGACCCTGGCAGTCATCGATCATTTGTGTCAAATCATACGAAACAAATGCTTGATCTTCCGATCGTCAACACCGAAGAATGCTTTTTGACTAGTTTTGGCGAACGCGAACCAAAGAAATACATCAGTGACATGGTCAAGCTTGGATTCCTGTGCACCAATGGCGAAAGACTCATCTTCAATCTCAATGCACTTCAATTCCTGGTTAATGAAATGCCAATGATCCAATTGTCCGAATTGGATCGCGATCAACTCAAGCAACGAAAGCTTACGCCACCACATGAGGTGAAGCAGCCCGACATTTTGCTTGGCATCGATGTATGGCACGAATTGCAAGTCCAATTCATCGAGCGATTGCCAAGCGGATTTACCCTTTGCCGATCAAAAATGGGAAAAATCCTCAGCGGAACGGGACGAATGGAAATGGGACAAGCATCAAACGTCACATTCGTCCTCGCAGTCCAAGACAACCAAATGGCTCAAACATCGACAAATCAATCAATCGAATCCGAAGACAATGTCTTCACCTCTGAGAATGATCTGAAGCGAGATGATCAACTCAACAGCTTTTTTGGTCTCCATTTGATTGGAATGGACGACTCATCAACGCCGATCGATCGAGATGAAGTGATGATCAACTTCAAAAAGAATCTCACGTTCATCAATAATCGTTACCAAATTGCTCTGCCTTGGAACGACAAAGTCGGAACGCTTCCGACCAACTATCATCAAGCAAAAGCCCGTCTGATCGGACTGATCAACAAACTTCGCTCGCTCAATCTGATCAACGAATACCAAGCCATTCTCGACGATCAACTCCAAAAATCAGTCATCGAACTCGTCGAAATGCCCGATCAATCAATTGGCCCAGTCCATTATTTGCCGCACCGAGCCGTCATTCGAGCCGACAAAGCAACAACAAAGTTGCGAATTGTTATGGATGCTTCCGCCAAACCAAAAAGCAATCCATCCGCCCCATCGCTTAACGAATGCCTTTACACGGGACCGCTGCTGCTCAAGGACCTGACTGGCATCCTTTTACGGTTCCGCCGAATGGAACACGTGCTTTTGGCCGACATCGAAAAGGCCTTTTTGCAACTTGGCGTCCGCGAGCAGGACCGAGATGCAACTCGGTTCCTGTGGCTGTCAAATCCGAAGGAGGCAGAATTGAACCCACTCAAACGAGAAGACATTTTGGTCTTACGTTTTAGTAGGGTGAGCTTCGGCTTAACCGTTTCGCCATTTCTGCTCAATGCCACGATCCGTGAACACCTTTCACTTTTCGACAACGACTTGGCAAAACGCATTGACGAGAATCTTTACGTCGATAACATTCTAATCGAAATGAAAGCCGACGAACAACTCAAATCAGTGGTCAACGAAGCCAAATCAATTTTCAAAGCAGCCGGCATGACAATCCGAGAATTTTACGGCACCGACATTGAAGGGCTCAAACAATTGCCAGCCGAAGACTTGGCCAAAGAATTGGAAGAGACAAAAGTTCTTGGAATCGCTTGGAAACCGAAACACAACCGAATCGCATTCAAATTGCCAATCTTTGATGGAACAATCACCAAGCGCACAATTCTCTCACACATTGCCAAAGTGTACGACCCGCTTGGATTGATGTCACCAGCATTGTTGCCAGCCAAACTTTTCCTTCAAGAAGTGCAAAATGCCAATGTCAAATGGGACGAACCATTACCGAGCCATCTGGTCAAAACTTGGCTCAAAATCGTGGAAACTTGGTCGCACAGTGGCACATCAATCAATGTTGAATTTCCGCGATTCATTCCGTCCACAACAAAGGACGAATTTCATTGCTTTTGCGACGCCAGCAACTATGGCTTGGGAATTGCCATTTATCAAAAAGCAGACACAACATATGCAAAGGCCGAATGCAACTTGATCTTCGCCAAGAGCCTGGTCAAGCCGCTCAAATTGGTCGCCCACGATTCAACAATTCCAAAACTTGAACTGCAAGCACTCACTCTCGGAGTCAAAGCAGTCAACTTCATTCAACAGCAACTCAATTTCGATGACAAGCAATTCATTCTTTGGACCGACAGCCAATGTTCGGTCGAGCGCCTCAAAGACGGCAGAAAATCTGATCGATTCGTGACCAATCGACTCAACAAAATCCGCGCTGCAAATTTCCAAGTTCGACACGTCAGAACAGACTCAAATCCGGCAGACTTAGCCTCAAGAGGAATCGAACCTCGCAGCATTCAAGCATCGCTTCTCTGGAGATTTGGACCGATTTGGTTGTCCAAATCTGATCAATGGCCTGAGTCAAACGTCATTTATCACCCCGGCGAAGAAATCAAAACTTACGAAGAAATGCCAGTTGTCGAAATCAGTTGCGCAGTTCAAGAAGCGCAGAAATTCAAGCCAACAATTCAATTTGAACGATTTTCGAATTGGAACCGACTCAAAGCAACAGCAGCATATGCCAACCGATTCATCATGCGGTTGCTGATCGCAAAAAGAAGGAACAAACCAAATCATCAGCTTCCGCAAAACGTTCAAATCAATGGACCATTGAACGCACACGAATTGCAATTTGCCGAAGAATGGATATTGGCAGAAACTCAATCAACTTATCCGCCAACCGAAGATCAAATTCGAGATCTTCGGCTCTTCAAAGTTGGACGACTGTGGAGATGCGGAGGGCGACAATGCAGAAAGTCTCAGCTTCGACAACAAACACCCCATTTTCCTGCCACCCGACGGCTGGATCACCAAACTGATCATTCGACATTATGATCAACAACACAAGCATTGCGGCCCGAGAATTCTCTTGTCTCAAATTCGAGAGAAATTCTGGATTCCGCGCGGCAGAAAGACAATTCAGCAAGTTCTGAATTCGCCACATCATGGATGTCTCAAATGCCGAAAAGAAAGGGCAAAACCATACTCATACCCGGAGGCACCTGATCTACCAGCTCAACGTGTCAATCAAGCCCGACCATTCAATTCAACGGGCATCGACTATTTCGGACCTTTGAAAGTCAAAAGGGGTACCGAAGTCGTCAAGATTTACGTCGCGCTCTTCACTTGCTTGGTGATCAGAGCAATTCATTTGGAAATCGCGGAAGACTACTCCGCCGAAGCATTCATCAAAACGTTCCGACGATTTGTCTCGAGACGTGGAACGCCAACACTCATTATGACCGATCAAGGATCAAATTTCGTCGCTGGATCAAAAATCATCAAACAGCACTGGACCGACACGCTTCTTCCCGAACACGTTCAAACCCGACTCGCGCATCAAGGGATCACATGGAAGTTCAACACCGCTCATGCTCCTTGGAAAAGAGGCACTTGGGAACGACTTGTCGGCATTACCAAGAATTCACTTCGTCGAACAATTGGCCGAAACCTCTTGGCATTTGACGAAATGCAAACTTTGATCTGTGAGATCGAAGCAATCGTCAACAACCGACCTCTCACGTTCGAATCGGATCAAGAACCGTATCAATCGCTTCGCCCCATCAACTTTCTCATTCCGTACGAACAAATCGTGACCAACTTTCCGCTCTTGGATGAAAACTTCAACGATCCGGACTACGAACCGCGCGAAAACAATCGCAATCAACTCGTCACGATGCTCCGGAAAACCAGCACAATGCTGGACCGATTTTGGCACACATGGAAAACAGACTACCTGTTTTCGCTCCGTGAAACCGACAGAAGCAAAACATCAAATCGAAATCTTCACCCCAAAGAAGGGGATGTCGTCATTGTTGGTGACGATGACCTACCGCGGTCATTGTGGAGTTTGGCACGAGTCATTCAGCTCCACAAAGGGCGGGATAACCAAATTCCGTTCTGCCCTACTGTCCATTAATGGACAACATCGATCCCGGGCCATAAATCAGCTTTATTGCCTGGAAATTCCCGACGGTTCAGAAACAGAAGCAGCCGAAGTGATCGCTCCAATCATGGCATCGGAATCGATCGAAGTCATCTCATTGGCAAGCAGCGACGATCAAATGTCCGACGACTATCACATTCCGAAGAAGAAGGACGTGATCAAACGCAAACAACGCTTCATCACTGGCCACAACGCCGGCTTACGAGAAGTCGTGCAACGATCAACCGATAACGATCCAGTGGAAGGATTGTTGTACTCCAAGCGACCGGACAACAAAACCAAATTCTTCAAAGACGGAAACTTGAAGATGTTGTTGGAATCAATAACTCTGTTCAAGCGCATCGAAGGCAAAAAGATGGCAGAAAAATTGCTGGAACTTTACGGAAAAGTTCCGATGACCGAATGGGACAAACGCTTGGCCAAATACGAAGCAAAACTGAAGAAAATGGATGAAGCAAGGGACAAAAAGGATAAAGAGAGAGAAAACCAAAGAAGAGAAAAACGGAAATTGGATGAAGAAGAGCAACCGGAAAAACGGAAGAAAAGTTCACTCGAAACTGACCCATTGGAAGAAACTGACCCGAAAAAGGAACGGCAATTTCAAGATGAAAACAGAATCCGCTGGTCTGCGCAAAGGAAAGCAGCAATGGATGAACTCCGTCAACGCATCAAATTGAGGAAGAAGCAATGGTCAAGAGAAGAAATTGAGAAGGAAATGAAAGAAACGGAAAAAGAGGATCAAACTCAACTGCGCGAACTGGCCAAAAACGGAAGCAAAGAAGCAACACAATTATTGGAAGCAGCCCCATCACTCCGCCAACGGTCAAATGCTCAAGTGACTGCGACAATTCAACGAAAAGCAGAGGATTATCCGCAAAATGGAGAAAAAGTTTTGAAGTTCTGCCAGCGGATGTACCAAGACAATTTGATGTCAGCGTGGAGAAGAAACCGAGTTCAAAAAGAATTGACTCAACTTTTGGAAGATGGTCGCTTCAAACTCCGTCATGTGAACGGACAACCTGCAATTCTGCATCGAATCAAGGAGGGCAAAAAAGACCTTTGCGGCGAATTTCTCATCGGAAGAATTTGTTCATGGCATTATTTGGATGAGATCGAATTCGAAGACACAAAAGAGCCACCGCCGGCTCAACGAGAACCAACTCCGGAAATCACGGTCGTCGAAACCAAAAACGACCAGGACAAACAGCAAGAAGAACCGCAATTTGTTACCATTCGAGCCGGACGTACACCGCCACCATTATTCGTGCCTCAACGCTCAAAATCGCCATCGCCTCAATTCATGGCACACCGTGCCGCTCACACACCGCCGCCAGCGCATCGCGATTCAATGCAAATGCAACTCGTGGAAGAGTACCATTTGGCCAAAAGCAAACCCAACACATTTGTGGATTTCAACATCTTCACTGAGTGCGATGAAACTCATCTCACCTGCGCAAAAAATGCAACTTATGGTCAAATCGCGGACAAACACAATCGAGAGAAAATCGAAGAATTTGTCAATTGCCGCGCACGTACTTTGTTTGAAGCAATAATGCTCAATTGGCTTAATTGCAACATCAATCGACCAAACAACGAAGTTTGGGCCATGCACGAAATGCACACTCAACAATTTGACACTTTGGAAGAATCCGCCAAATTTTTCCATCAACAACAAATCGTCATGCGCAAAAGAGACATCGGCAAAGACAAACACTTCAAAGAAGCGATCGAAATTTGGCGCAACTCATGCGACTTGTTCAACGAAAACTTTCGACATGCGAACAAACAGCTCAAATTCAATCCAACACATTCGCCCGAAATGCAAAAAACCGATTATGCCAAATGGATCGAACGGATCAACCAACGTGCAAACGAAATAAGCTCAAGAGAGCGATCAAGAATGCAATTTCCCGACTTCATCTACTTCAACGTCCGAACGATTTTGATTGGAGACAACACCGCCGAAGCTCTTCAATCAAATTTCCCAAAATCCCGCTGGTACACTCATTTCGCCGATCAACCGCTTCGACTTACGCCAGGCCCACAAGTCAAGCACGCAATCTTTGCGTACCACTCAACTGACGAGGACATGATTCGACAAATCACTCCGTTGCTCTATCAGCTCAAGAACACGGACATCGAAACAACGCTGATCCTACGAAAGGACAACAACAACGATTGGCTCTACCACAAAAAGGAATTCATTGGCCTGACCAAACGACTTGAGGCCGGATTCTTCGTTTTCAACGCACGAATCGGCGAAGCGAAAGAATTGGCCGATCGGATGAAAGAGACAATGGAGGAGCCAATGCAACTCGACACCGAGCCAACAACTTCAAATTTGGCCGGGAACAAAAAGCCGTACCGAAAAGGCTTCACAGTTGGGCAACGAATGCTAACTCGCTCATGCTCTTCAGCCTTTTTATGCTCATCGCATTACAAGGGGCATGCGCGCAACCAATCCGTCAAAAACGATTTGGCGGAGTTGGAGTTTGGCATGGAAGCCACGCAATCAGTCAACTTTGGGGCAACAACGCCACCAGGGAACGATTTTCGACATTTTCGCCCTCTGTGCAACGCTATATCAGTCGTGTGTTCGCTCTCAACGCAACATGCAACACCTCCGACAGTCCCAACCTCAACAACCGCACACACAACCCCAAGTTCAACAACACCACCCCCATTCACAACCACAAATCCGCCCGCAACAACTACCAAACCCCCCATTTCCACAACCACACGCCAATGGAAAACGACGAAGCATCGAACAACCCAAACATTACCGCCAACGAGCACCGCAACTCCGATCACCCGAACCAATCGCCCCAAAATCAAACCCCCATCATTCTTCGCTCAACGACAATCCCAATGGAAGGGAGACCCGGTCAACGCCAAAGGATTGGACATCTTCTGGTGTACGGATCGCGGCAGTACAATTTGGGAACTGAAGGGACCCGAAAACTCGCCCTTTTGTCGCCCACCGCCCGCGCTGACCGCCAAATGGACCGCACTCACCGTCACGCTGTACACAAAAATCCATCGACCCGAAACCGTTCAATCAGGATGGCATTGTGCAGTGAAACGACTCAGGGAGGTGTATTACACCAACCTGATAGGAGATAAATTCGTGGACGTCAACAAAACATTTCTGCCCGTGTCCAAAACAATGTGCCGACAAATGGCACTTCACCAAATTTGCGCCATGGCAAAAACAGAAATGATACAAATCAGCAACAACACGTGGACAACCAACGAAGAACTCAGCGTCAACTTTCCTGGTCCAATCGAAGGACTCTTCAAAGGAAGTCAAACCAGCGAAACGACAAACTGTTTTGTCCAACCAGCAACATTGTTCGTCAAACGACACAATTTACAACTTTTGTCGCCAATTCATCACGTTGAACATTGCGACTACTCATCAGGATTTTGCCAATTGCCCGACAACACCACAATCATGTGGAAACTAAATTGCCCCGCCGACGGATGCTACACCTGCGACTTCGAGAAAGCAGAACAAATCCGAGGCGAATTCACCAAAACTCGAGGACAAAGCTCAGCAATTTGGATATCGGAAGATCGTCAAAAAGCTTTGACCTTCACCGACTCAACGGCAATAATGGCATGCGATGGCAAATCGATCGTTCTTTCGGAGCAGAATTTTGGAATTCGAAAAGAACAATACGACGTACTGATGGACAACGACCATTCAAGAGCAAAGCGCTTCGTGGAACCTGAACAACTAGCCTCGCAATTGTCAGCAGCGCAAATTGCAACAAACATGGCACTTTCGCAACTCTACATGAAAGAATGCCAACGCAACTTCCGTGTTGCAAATCCGACGTTGCAGGCCCGAAAACTGCTCAACCGCGAGAATTTGCAAGCTCGATGGATCGGAGAAACAACCATCGAAGTTTTCCCATGCGTCAACATCACTCTGACCGACATCAGCTACAGAGCAACAAAAAGTTGCTACAAATTCATCCCGGTCACCGTTCATCTACCAAATGCCACAATGGATGCATTTCTCGATCCCGAAATGCGCATCCTTTCGCTCGTCACTCACATAGCAAGCTGCACGCATTTCCGCTACCACCATCTGCAACTTCAAAAGAATCCAAGCATTTGGCTGCGGATAGACGTCAATTTTGGCATCGCCAAACGACTCCTTCAGTCTGCTGTCCATGAGCTCTACGAATCGATTCAAAATCAAACTGACAGCGATTTCGAACTCAATCCATTGATCTTCCATCAATGGCAACTCAGCAACGACACCGACAACGCCATTTTCCCGCACATCGACGAATTCGCGGATTTGGCGGATTTCAAATCGAAACTCGAACAGCATCAATCAGCGAGAGCCGAAGCATTGGGCGCGATCCCCGGCGGACTGGAAGGATGGACAATTCGGAAGCTCAAGGAATGGCTCAACGAATTCATAAATTGGTGGATGCGCCTCGCATGCGCATACGCAACATTTCTCCTTCTACGGGATGTGATACTCCCGTGCATCCTCGCCTATCTGATCAACCCCGTCCGTGTCACATTCATGAGCCTTGTGGGATTTCGACCACGCCGGCAACCACTTCCGCAACGGCGATGCTTCGACGAAGTCGTACCAATGCGCCAACTGCCCCGGGCACCCAAACGGCCATCAATTCGTCTACGTGCCGACCGCCCTTCCTCGCCGATCGCTTTGGACTTCGACTCAAGATCAGCAACTTACCGATCCCGTGCATCAAGCCTGACGATCGACACGCCATTCGGGAAGTCGCAACCGTTCAAATTGGCAGACGATGATTGAAGAAAGGAAGAAGATGGATGAGCCCACCGTCTCGCGCGGGGAATGTTCGAATTGGGCATAATTTCCATCATTTCCCCAATTCTCAGCCAATCAAAGAATTGATTGCCTTTCCCATGACCCTCATTCTTCGCCCCATTTTTCCCCCGTCATTATCATTGTAAATTTGGCCAAATCTGGGCCTCCCACTCATTTCTTCGCCCTAATTCTGCACATATTTGTAAAATCGTATAGTTCCACGTCGAAAATGCCACTCACCATTACGCCCGTCAATCCCATTCACATGCATTTCATTGTCGCCCACCAACAATTCAACGATATTTAAGCCCCTGCCAATCATCCCACCTTATCAGCACAATTTTATGGGGAGGCAAAAATCACTCCACCATTTGCCTTCTCTTCTCCCCCCAATTCATTCGATCATTTTATGTAAAATTGTAAATTGTACAATTTTCCCCCTTCACCCATTCATTCATTCATTCATTTGCGCTCATTTATATGAGCGCGGGTTTAATTACCCAAGTTTGAGATTTGAATAAATTGTTGATTTTATTCGCTTTTGAATTTGGGCACATTTTGCCTACACCGACCACTCGCCGACCCCGACCCACGAACAAACTTTGGACTAGCGTGTTCGAAGTAAAAGTGAACTTGGAACGCCCACACCGCGTCCCAACAGCCGTGATGCCTATTCTTGATGGACCTTCCTCCGTGGTGGTTTAGTGTTTTATTGTACATTTTGTATGTTCAGTTTATTGTTTGATATTTTTAAGTACGGTATAAATTACTTCGAAAATTTATTAAATTACAACTTTTTAAATAAACAAATTAATATAAAAGTTTAATATAGAAAATAACGGAATCGCGTTAAGGACAAAATAATTAAAAGATGAAAAATTGAAAAATTAATTTTATTATTTTATTTTTTAAATAAATAAAAAATATTTGTATTAATAAATATGCAAAAAAGATTAATTGGAGAAATATTGAATTATTCCGATGACTAATCTAAAAATTAATACATTTAATTTTCTCGGTAGAAAAATAAGAGAAATAAAAAAATGAAATTTTGGGTCGGCTTTTTTCTAAATATTTAATTTAATAAATTTTTTTATTTACCTATAAGAAAACATGAATTATAAAGCACAAAAATGCATTTTTTTTTAAATACATACAAAATTAATATGTGAAAAATAATTATGCAAATAAATCTAATATGAAAAGATAATAAAGAAAATATTTATTTAGTTTTGACTACTTATCTAAAATAACAAAAAAAAATTCGAATATAATGGGAAAAGTAAAATTACAACATTATTAATATGCAGAAATGTAAAGATATATAAGTTTTTTACTTAAGAAGAAAATAATTTTTTAAAAAGACAACAATAAATTTTAGTTTTATGACAATAATAAAGGAATAATTGGATTTATAATCACTATAAAAACAGCAATTGAACACCAAAACCGGAAAAGACTTACGCTGTTTCATGAGATAAAAAGAATTTCATGACCAAAAATTGAGTTAAATATAATACTTTAAAATATAATTTAAAAAAAAATTTAAAAATTCACATTAAAAAGAAATCATAAGAAAGATAATTGATGCATTTTGATAACATCATACATTTTAGCTCCATACGCGGTCAAGATTTTTAATTAAGACACCTTAAAAGAAAATATTCTGATTGCATAAATAATTTTTAAAAGTATGCGAGTAGACAAGGGAAAGATTCAGCAAAAAGAAACTTAGCAAGAATTTTTTAAAAATAAAGAATAAAAAACAACCAAGCATAGATTTAAAAGAAATTTTTGAAAATGCTATCTATGGTGATTACGTCTTATTTCACTTTCATAATACAATCGAATAAAGTTAAATTGAAAAATACATAAAAAAGACAAAATATAATAAGTCTATTTTTTCATAAAAAATTAAAGAACAATTAAATAAAAAACAAAAAGAGTAAAGTCAAAGTATTAATTGATCTTATTCCATTAAAATTTTATTCTTCTATATTAATGTATTTGAATGTAATAATTATTGAATTAAGTTCATTCATAATTTATTAAGTTATCAAGTCAGTCATCTTTCTCTTGGTGGTAATCCATTATTATTTGTATGCAATTTAATTTGTTTTCAAAACAATGCTTTATTAAAATGTTTTTGATTTTTAAGATACTTTTAACCATTTGACCAATTTCCCACTAGTCCTTTAAATTATTTTTAATCTAAATCGTATAATTTAAATGAAATTCTTTATATTTATAGAAATAATCGACACCCTTGGTTAGCTTAACAGATATAATCGGTAGCAAAATTCAAAATTTGGGGAGCAAAAATAAACTTTTTAGATATTATTTTTATCATAAACTTTGTTTAGGTAAATTCATTATTTTTGGATATTTAAATTCGTTTAATCACCTGTGCCATGTTGACCATATTAAAATTCAAAGTCATGGTGTTTATTTGTTAGCTTATTATTTTTTTTTAAATCTTGTTTTTGTTCATTATTGTGATACATTAATGCCGAATGTACATATTTAATTAGACAGTATAAAAGAATAGATAATTTTATGTAATATGAATTTTTTTTTTAAATTATGGTAAAAGTATTTAAATTAACTTTTATTCTTTACTCTCCTTTCGAAAGAGATAAATTTTAAGAATTTCCAAAGCATTGAAAATGATAAATGCTTTTAAAATTATTTATTTTAATTACATTTATAGTGTATCTTGTTTAAACATGCATTGAAAAGTCTATCAAAATTTTTGATTTTTATAGTTTATTTCAATATTTAATAAGAAACATATATGCTGGTAACTCATATCTCTCGTCTCATTGTGTTCCTGGGTTCATTACTAGCTTTTGGTCTAATAAAATTAACTAATAATTTTATTTGATAAATTAAAGTGAAAGTATTAATTAAAAATTAATAAATTATATATTTGTCAGTTTTTGTATCAATATTGTTTCTTATTATAATAATTTTTTCTCAATATTAAAACTTTAAATAATGTTTTTGATTTTGTAAATTTAAAAAATATATATTTGTTTGATTATATTTACAAATCTTATAATTTTTTACGAAAAATAATTAAAAATATAAATATTGGTTCTACGAACTTTATTCGTGATTTATAAGTTTCTGTAACCCTTACAAAAAATACATTTTGGAGTGATTTTTTACTATTATCATTAAGTGAAGATCCAATCACTGATGTTTCTTTTTATTAATATTCTATTTAAATTTGTTTTTTTAAATTAATATAAATAAATATTATTTTGCATTGAATTTGAAATTTTCTTTAATATTAATTCATATTATTCATTTTTAAGTAATTATAATGATTGAATATTATTATTTTTTAATTTTAATGTAAAGATTTATTAAATTCATTGTCTATCATTTTTAAAGAAATCCGAAATTCATTAAGTTTCTGAAATATTCATTTTGATATATTTTAAACTTTTAAGATTTTTCATTTAATTTAAATTTGGATATTTATTTTGTTTTATAACTTTATTTCATTTAAATTTTATTTTATTCTGCTATTAAACGCAATTAATTTGTTATTATTTATTTAGGATAAAAATTTTAATTTGTATTCAGAATTACTAAGCTGGTTAGTGATATCTTTCGTCTTTCTTATTAAGCAGTGTTTAAAAAAGATAAATTAAAAAATTCGTTTTAAATCTAATATCTCAAGTTTTAAATAAACTTTGGTTTAAATTTTTGATATAATCCTTAATTTTTCTTAAATTTGTATTGAAACAATGTAGAATATCTTATACTTTTATTTCGGCATTTTTTTCTTAAATTCTTGGCTATAAAAAGCTTCTTTAAAGCATGTTAGCTTTTATTTATGGTTTTTAAAGGAATTTCTTAAGGATTACAATTTTTTCTGTTTCAATTATTTAATATATTTTTTAAGATAGTTTATTTGTTTCTATCCCATATATTTCTTTTTTATGTTAAGACGGTTAATTTTCTTAATGGTTTCATTGTTTTTCCTTTTTATTTATATTAATTAAATTAATTATTATTGACATCTTACTCGCAACAAGATGCAGATTTAATCATAAACATAAAAAATGATTTATTTGTTATTTTATTAATAAATTGAATATTCTTTAAAAAATATTTTAATTTATCTATTTACAATATGTTCATTAAAGTTTTAATTTCTTTGATACATATATTGTTGTTTTCCTCACAATATTGCATAATAATTTCTTATATTCACGCCATATTTTTAGCAATTATTTATTAATTTAATAGCTTCATGTTATTGTATAGAATAGATTTAATACTTTTACTTATTTTCTATAATGGTTTTTCAAAAAAGAACATTTTTTAATTGATTTGATTAAAAAGACGCTCTTTTAAATTGGCAAATATTTAATTATTATTTTTAACGTGGTGCGACATTTGAGGACTTGACATATGAGGACCCGACATTTCAGGACCCGACTTTTGAGGACTCGACATTTGAGGATTGGACTTTTGAGGAACCGACATTTGCGGATATTCCCGACATTTGAGGACCCGACATTTGAGGACATACACAATTAAAAAAATAAATGAAAATTTTGTTTTAAAGAAATTACATTTGTCTTTAAAAGATAGTCTTTAGGATTTTGATTAATGCAGAAAATATAAAACATTTCTTCAAAACAGAAAAAATGTTTGAACTTTTTTCAAAAAAAACAATAACAAAAAATGCAAAATTGTGGCGAAAAGTCCGAAATAATGACGAATAGTAACATAATTTTCAGCCAAATTTTTTTTATTCACTGAGTACTGTTGCAAATGATGTTACACTTCCTTCTAATATTTTCTTTAATTAGGTCGATAAATTTAATTATGTGTAAACATATTTCCCCAGTTTATTTTAAATAATTCATCAGAAATACCTCAATATAATTTAAAACAACATAAAGTTAAAACTTAATTATATGACTAAACAAAAAAATAAATAATTAAACATTATTCATCAAACAACATTTATTTGATCGCGCCAACAATGCTAATTTATTATTATGTGACTATTCTTTAAATGAGTAATAATTACTAATAATTATCCAAAAATTAAATTTTTAGAGAAATAAATCATTAAAAAAATTATTTCTTAGGAAGAAAACCACTTTTTTATGAAATATTTATAATATAAACCCTCAATTAAATCTCTCATGAAAAAAAAACAAAATTTAAACAATGAACAAAAATTTACATGAATAATAAATATGACGAAAAGATTTAATTTAGATTTCTGTTATAAAATAATGAAAATAAGTCCAGGGGGATGCTATGAAAATTATTCCCATTCCTATTTAATGGATAAGATATACATTTAAAAGTCCCTACTATGAAATATTTAAAAACTTAATAAATAAATAATAAATAAAAAACAAAAAATTAATTAAGCTTTACAAATGTTAAATTCCGCAGCTGTTTACTTATGAATCAAAGATTTAATGACCAAAAAAAAATAAGAAAGTCCTTAAACTAAACATGTATATTCAAACATAGAAGAAAATCAATTTAAGACTTTTTTGTTACAATTATTTATTTTAAAATTATTTGAATATGCTAAATTATACAATAAAATTTGCATTTATGAAAATATAAAGTAAAAAATAATTTATTCTATAATTATAAAAAATTTTAATTTTAAGAAAATAACCAACGAAAATAGGTTCATATTTTAATGAATAAAAAAATAAATTAATTAATAATATTTAAGTATTTTTACAAAGAAATATTTTAAATTCCAGCGATAATTGTCATAAAACTATATCTGTTGTATTTTATAAAAGAAAACAACAAAATTATATGAAGAATGCTGTATTCAAATATTGTGAATGTGAAAACATGGTGTTTAAATATTTTTTGATAAAAATTTTTTTTGAAAAAGAACTTAAAATCTTTATAAAATAGTTTAACAAAAATAAAATTTATAATATTAACATAATAGATTTTAAAAATTTGAGCTAAATGTTTATAAAACAAAAATAAAAAGAAATAACAATTAGCATGAGTAGTTACAAGGGGACGCAGGTCAAAATTTTGGCGCTAAATTTGAATTCAAAAATTTGAATTCAAATTTTGGCTTGCTTTTTTTCTCTGCCTATAGGGCTATTTCGTTTATTGTCTCGTGCCTATTGAGCGGTTTTGGGAGGTCAGAAGGTGTGGGGCGCTTTTGGCGCCAAGTTTAGAATTTAAAATTTTCTTTTTTTCTCTGTCAGAAGTACTATTTCGGTTTTCGTCTCAAACCTATTGGACGGTTTTGGGCGATGTGAGTGGAAATTTGGCGCTAAATTTGAATTCAAAAATTGGAATTCAAATTTCGGCTTGCTTTTTTTCTCTGCCTATAGGGCTATTTCGTTTATTGTCTCGTGCCTATTGAGCGGTTTTGGGAGGTCAGAAGGTGTGGGACGTGTTTGGCGCCAAATTATGAATTTAAAATTTTCTTTTTTTCTCTGTCAGAAGTACTATTTCGTTTTCGTCTCAAACCTATTGGACGGTTTGGGCGATGCGAGTGGAAATTTGGCGCCAAATTTAAATTCAAAATTCCTAAAACTACCCACCTTTTTCGGGGTTAGAAAACCACCTTTCCAAACCAAAACCTATTGGATGGTTTTGGGGTGTGTGAACACAAACCTATTGAAGGGTTTTAAAACTATTGATTAATAATAAATAATTAATTTAAATAAAAATTAAATTAAATTCAAAATAATTAAATTCAAAATAAACCGAAACCTATTGGGTGGTTTTGGGAGTGAACCTAAACCTAGTGAAGGGTTTAAACTTATTGATTACAAAATATAAATTAAATTTAAAATTAAATAAATTATAATTAAATTAAAATAATATAAAAATAAATTAAAAATAAATTATAAATTAAAATAAAATAAAATATTACTAAATACAAAAGTGAATAAGAATGATTAGTGGGATATGAAATTCTGTATATATTAACTTTAATCAGAATGCCAAAGCATATTGTAGAGAGTCGCTTCTTTTGAGTCCCGTCCGTTTCAGTCCTCTTTAAATAAATTAATTCATAAATATCAAAACCAAAGCCTCTTTGGAGGGATCGATAGGGTGGGCGTCAGCTGTCGTGCCCTTTGGGGAGGGAAGCGACGCCGAGCCATATGAGCGCACGCAGGGCCATCTGAGCGCCCGAGCGAGTGACCGCTCTTAGGTTGAAGGGACCGGGGATGGGGAACTCTAATATGAGCGTCATTATTGCTTAAACTCCTTATTGATTCCCCAATTATTCATAAATAATTAAATAATATTCCTTTGCCACAATTTTAATAAAAAAATGTTTTTACATTTTACATTAATTGTTTCTTTTCTTATTTTTATTTGCTTTTTATTATAAATTATTAATAAATATTTTACAGACGCTGTCTAACAGTGAACCCCCCTCCCCACACGGTGGATAAAGCGAATCATAAATAATAATTATAATTAAATATTTAATAAAAGAATAAATATTTTTATCCCTTTTCTTATTTTATTTTTCCTTTTTTATTTTCTTAATTTTTCATTAATTTTTTCTTTTTTATATTAATTTTTCCATTTCTTTTTATATTTATTAATATATTTCATTTCTATTTTCTTGGTTATTTTTATTTAAATATAAAATTATTTACAAAAATCATTCCACTCTTCTTTCTCCGAATCATTCAATTCCTCACAATATGCGTGCTGTGCGCTTCCATTTAGGATTTTATTGTTAAGCGAAACACTCATTTACGGTAACGCCCTCCCTTTTGATTTACTGATTGGTTGTTAGGTGGTGATTCCCCGCTGTCTAACAGCGAATTTTCCCCTCTCCGCTGTCTAACAGCGAATTTCCCCCTCTCCGCTGTCTAACAGCGAATTTCCCCCGCTCCGCTGTCTAACAGCGAATTCTCCACTTGCTATCTAACACCCAATTAGTCAACCAAAAGGGAGCGTTTTACCGAAATGAGTGTTTCGCTTTACAATAAAATCGATTCAATGGATTTGACGGCTCACAGAAAATGTAATCATGATTGACCCACGCTGCCTAACAGTGAATTATAAACTAACCAAAACCTATTAGATAAAAAACTTATTGGATGATGGTTCACTTTATTTTTAACTTTGGTTTACATAAAATTAAATAAATTTGTAAAAATAAATAATAATAATAATAAATTAAACTCCAATAATATTTATAATTTATTTAAAAAATTTAATTCCTTAATCTATTGTCATAGGACCCAAACCTATTGCGTGTGTAGTGAATGATATGTTCGTGAGTGAATGGGGTTTATGGTCTTCCAAAACCAATTGGAGGGTGTCAAAAAATAAACAAAATTAAAAAGATAAAAAATTCAAAGAAAACCAAAAATTTAATAAATTTAATATTAATTGAAAGAAAAATAAATATAAAAAAATAAATAAAATAAAAAAGCCGTACCTTACTCCCTAGGCCGTAGTAGGTGATTCCTTCTCCTATTTTCATTTTTCAAAAATGATGTCCCCAAAATCCCCATCTATTAAAAATTGTGTAGCCGTCGTTGATCTCAAAGTTCGTCTTGATCTGGAAAAAGTTTATATTGTTGCCGCATCGACGAAATATAACCCTGCAAGGATCAAAGCCGTCATAATGAAAGTCCCGAATGCGACCGCCATAATTTTCTCAACGGGAAAATTTGTATGCACCGGCGCAGCTGGTGAGAGGAAATGTAGGAAAGCTGCTGAACAAGTTGCAGAGCGAATTAGGCAATGTGGCTACCAGGAGGCACGAATCCACGAGTTTGGTGTGAAAAATTTGATTGCGACAGCTGATGTGTGCTTTCACATACGACTCGGGCCGCTCTCTGATTTTCTCGGCGCCAAATATTGCTCCTTCACACCAGAACTGTTCCCTGGTCTTGTCTACAGGAATAAAAACCCAAAGTTGTCCGTCATTGTGTTTTCCTCTGGAAAGCTTAACCTAACAGGATCTCGGTCAATGGAAGAGATAGACCATGTGTTCAAAAAATTTTATCCTGTTCTATGCAATTTCATACACGATCACAATATTTGTAGAAATTTTCATCATTTACATCAATAAATTTGTTACTATTTTCGCTTAAGTTTTCACGAATTGAAGGAGTGGGTTTAGGGAAAGTGTGTACTAAATAAACGGGATCGTCATCTTTCAGTTTCACAAGTTCTAGAGGGTAGAAGCGTTCGTTTCCGTTTTTGTGTTTCTCGATCACACAAGGGTTGTTGTCATACCGTAAACAGATGCGATGACGTACATAAAAGTGCTGGTCGACGGTCACATTCTTGTACCCGTTGTATGCCATTTGTCTTCTCGCGCTTTTCTTTGTAATTCCGTCAAAGACAAAATCCTTTTCTTCACCTAGTTGGTTTTTATATGTCGTTTGCAGGGTTTTCCCTTTAAGGAATCGTTCAACCTTTTGAATCTCGTCAGGATGGTTTAGGCGGTCGCATAAATTACGTGCGGAACAGTTAAGAAGAGAAGCAATTACTGTGTCTAATCGGTCCATCTTTTTTGTTAATAATATCACAAACGTTTCCTTTAAATACTTTATTTCATCATTTTCTTAACAAATTTGTATACAAACAAATCTGGATTATTCTCTCCCATCAATCTTTTTGTTAGTTTTTCAAAATTATTCTCATAATTTTTTCCTCTCAATGAACACATACAATAAATAAAATAAATACAATAATGGCCACAATTCTCACTAAACACTGACTGAATTGCTGGCTTATTCGAAATCACGCTTTCATAATTCCGCAAAAAGTGGGTGATACATCTGTTCGGTGTGCGCCCAAAGCTGTCAAAGTAGTAGATGGTCTTGTCGTCAGCGATAAACATTGCTATCCAATGCGTTCCTTCTTTGTTGGATGGGTCATTGTTCGCCACCAATGTTGAAGGGTACTTGTTGATTTTGTCGGGGAGCTTGTCGCAAGGGAAGCATCCCAAGTAGTGTTCTCTGGTCTTTGAGTTTCCCGCTAGAATCCGATTTATCATCATTGTGTTCATTTTCTTCTCTGCATAAACGCATAAGCTTACACATATCCCGGATAAAGGTATTAAAATAGAGAAAAATTAGAGTCATAAGAACAGCTATCCACAGCAACAATAACAGCATACAGTATACCCATTGCGCTAATGATCTCGCTTCTACACCATTACATAGTTGTAGTTTATCCACAATTTCCTCTATTGTCGAAAATAGTTCACTTTGATTCATGTTGTTTAAGTATGACTGGTCAAAAGAGGCTATTTTATAATAAATATCAGTCATTTCGCTATTCCTGGATTGCTCAGGGTAAAGAATAGGGCTATTATAACTTGAAGAAAAGTTTATCAAAAATAAAATAAATAGAATAAAATACATTTTCAATGAACTAAATTATCACCAATTAAAATCATTTAAATATACATTTCAAACGGTTGTATCAGTCATTACTGTTCGATTTTTATCCAAGATCAAAATCGAGTCCATTTCACTCATAGCAATTAGGGAGATCCCTCCCGCTGGGACGGGTGACCTAAATTGTATGGACACTGTCGTTGTGCCCTCAGTGATAAGATCAATGCATTCGTTTTCCTCCATGCTATTCGTCATATTGAAGGCAAAAATTGTCCAACCCTTTCTATATTTTTCGAGGGTAATTCCATTACTGTCAGTTGAACTTGCCATACCCAGCGACTCGTTCATTTCGTGGAATGCCCGGGTATATAAATTTTTGCTGAAATTAAGCTCAAATGGCGCTGCGGGCCATTGTTTTCCATTGGCCGTCAATGTAACGGATCGAACATCAAACGGCCTAAAGTTAAATGGGCTTTTCTTTTGGTTTCCTACATACGCAGCGTTCTCCACCATTCCGAGAATGACCCGTTTAGGCAATTGACCCGTAAATAGCGTTCCATTATATTCAGTCCGGTTCTCACTTATGAATGTGGATTTGATCAAAGTTTTACGGTGTGCGTATTTTGCCTCTTTGTTTTCCAGTTTTTTCTGTATGTCCAGTGCGAGGCCATCAACAACTTCAAGATTTTTCACATATAATTTGCAAGAGGTAATTTCTATTTTATATTTATCATCTGCCGCCGCCATAACCATAAACTCATTGTCATTAGGAGTTAGTTGTATATTAATTTCAACACCATTCACCATATATCTGTCCTGATTGAACACATCTGCATCCAATTTAGTAATAAATTGAACAGTTTGACTTTGGGAAAACAATTTTCTTCTCAGTTCGAAACCCGGTTGAGTCGTGTCCGTACCGTCCTGATTCTCGCTATCCACGTAATACCCGCTCGCCTGCAGATCTGACTCCTTTACGTTTTTTGAATAAGAAAGTTCGGCGTCTAGGTATGCTTTATAAGCATAAAGTGAATTTGAGTCATAAATCTCACGTCCCTGTACTGTGATTTTTATATTCTTAATCCATGTTGCTCCGATCATGTTAATTGTCGCCACTTGCTCATTCACTTTCAAATTAACATATTTATTGGTGTCAGTGTCGAACCTTTTAATGGACATTTCGGTTAAGATGTAACATTTGTTTAAGTCAATGAAACTAGCACTTGGGTGAATTTTAAAGTGGAAAGGAATATCCGTTAAAGGATTTAGGGGTAAATATTCGCGCACGGAAGAACTACTCACAGACACATTCGTTGGTGGAAGGCTGAATATTGACAAAGCTGACGTTATAGAGTTTACCGAATCTTTATCTATTTTCTTGAAGACCATTTTAAAATAATTTTCCAAATACGTCCGATCTTTTTCGCCTCTTTATCACTGTCTTAGGTACAGTTTTCCCAATTATATCGTTCCTTTTAATACTCTTTCTTCGTCTTCCCGTTCCGAATTGACGACCAACCCCTCCCTTTTCGAGAATATTATCCACTCCCTTCTTCACTTCGGCTATTATTGATTGTTTATTTGGTGCTTCAGCTTTCTCTATAGTGTCCAATACACGTGTTCCGGTGTCTAGTGCCTCTCTACCCAATACCGTGCCAGCAGATTTTAATTTTGGTAGAAGCGTTCTCCACAATAACCTCAGAATATCGCCTACTCCACCTCCCCGTTGCCTTCCATAACCTCGTTGGTAAGGCGGAATCCCACGAAAATAATTAAAAGATTCTCCAGATCCCACCTGCTCAACGAGCATAAAATCATCAAAAGTAACAGAATTTGGGTCAAATATCTGATGAACCATATTTATTTAGTAAAAATTAACACAAAAAGGTGAAATAAAAATATTTAAATACTAAAACACAATTGACTTTTTAAATGCTAATACCAGTAGCGTATTCCCCCATTGGAATGGGATAAGCCTTCCCTCTCGAGTAGTAATCTCTATTTCAATCTCATTAATTTCCTTTACTGCCACCTTAATGTACATTGGAGTATTATAAATCTTTTCTATTACGTCTCCAAATTTTCCTTCAACGACAACAATTCGTAAGAGTGCAGCCAATTTATCTCCAACTATCACATTCTCTGTTATACCGTTGATGTACACACATAAACTGTCAATGCCACCTTTCAAATCACAATGATACTTTGCAATATCTCCATTCAGAATTTTTGTCGGGTCATCGAATCCGAGAATGTACCCGAGTTGAGCTGATAACTCAATAAAGCCAATATTTTGTTCATTAAAATAAATTGCGAATTTCCTTCGCTCTCCTATATATTTGAATAAGACTCGTTCAGCGTGTATAATGTCAATTAATTGTTTCAGACTATCTCCGTGAGTTTTTTCTCCTTGATTGTTTTCAGCACCTGTTGATTTTCTACTGCTTTCAATTTTTTCTTTTAATGTTTCACCGCGTGTCTTTGCTTGCTGTTCACCCGCAATCTCATCCAGTTTATTTTTCAATACTTCACCACTTGCTTTTTCTTCTGGGCTAGCTTCCTTTTCTACGACATTGGCTTTTAACAATGAGCCTAAAACTTCTCCCCGTGTTAGTGCGGTTTCGCTTCCGTCTGTATCATGGGAAATTTGCTCAAGTCTGTTTTTTAAAATATCCGCATGTGTTATTCTTTCTACATCTTCATCCACTTTATGCTTTAACTTTTGGCCCAAAATTTCTCCTCGAGTCATACCAGTTTCGGCAGCTGACCGTTCTTTCTGTACCTGATCTATTAACTCGACTAATGACTGCCCATGGGTTTTTGTCCCTTCCTCATGTTGTGGGGTGGTGGTGGTTCCCTCTATTTTTCCTATTCGTTCCTTTAGTACTTCGCCATGGGTCAATGCTAGTGCTACTGGTTGTTCATGTTGTTGTTGAAGTGCATCTCTTTTTTTAGCTTCGTATTCCAATGCTCCAAATCGTTTCCTTCTGTACTCAATGAGTCGACGAAGCTGATCAATATCATCCTGAATTGATTTCTTTTTCTGTTCGTCGGTCAGAAATTGTTGCTGTTCACGTAGCTCACGAATCTTTTTGTAGTCTTTTTGAAGACCTTCATATTTTTTGTGAATGTATTCCCAATAATCGGATGGATGGCTATCAAAAAATGGTTCAACATAATCCTTATTTTGTTCATGGCTAGTCCTCTCATAGTCTTCAATAGATACCTGTAAATCTTTTTTCATTACTGCCTTACTAAAAGCATTCAGGTTTTTTCTTCTATGTTTCATTGCTGTTCTCATCGTTAATGCTTCCTCATTCAGAGCCTGAATTGTCCTTCCATCTTTAACGCCTTGGTATTTTTTCATATGATCTTGTATGTTGAATAAATCTCTTATCAGGTCTAAACGTACCTCGTTTAGCCTCTCCCTATAGTTATCAGGGTACATTTCGAGGAATTCTTGCCCAGTTCTCTGCTCTTTTTCTTCCTTTCCCTCGTCACGTTGTCGTGCTTGTTCTTCTAATTCATCTATCCGTGCCTTCTTAGCCAATGATTGATTTCGAAGAGGAGCAATTTCGTCCTCATCTATTTTCCTCTTCCTATGCGTGTCTTTCTCATTGTCACGCTCACTTGACTTTGTCACTATCAACTTCAACAATTCTTGGTATCGCTGTTTTTCTTCCTCAATTTTATCCCAGTAATCATCGGGGTTGTAATGAAAAAACAAGTCCACGCCATCCTCCAAGTGTCTTTTAGCTCTTGTGGTCGGTTGTTTAATACCATTTCTTATTGCGTCATTTATTGCATTTTCCAATTCTTGTTCATTTTGGTATGACCCCGTGGGAATTTCAATTTTTATAGTGTCTCCGTTCTTAAAATGTACCTTAACCCATTGGTTCTCATTGGTTCCCACAGCAGGCCAAGAATTGGTATATATTATACTGTGCAGTCCACAAAGCCACTGACCCCCAAAAGTTAGGGTCCTGGGTAAATGCACTCGAAACTTATTTGGCTTATTACTGTAACCCGGGGTATCACTAGGCAAAAGGACATAAAATAAATTCGACATTTTATTTTCATCAAAAATATATAAACAAAACAATACACTTAAATACTTGTTATCTCTCAATATCTCCGTCTTTGATCCACTCCGGTTCTTTGTACCCGTAAAATTTCACTAAATATTCTTTTTGCCCACTCTTCTTTGTGCGAGTCTTCAACACTTTCTCAATTCTATATGTTGTCTCTGCGTCCTTTCTGGTTTTGGCCAAATCTTCAGCATAAAAGCGGGTGTCAAATGGCTCTTCATTGTCGTCCTTTATCCCATACCGATGAGGCTTCCCCCTTTTAATATCATAAACTTTGAAAATTTCATCCGAATAATTGGGAAGGTAGGACTTTTCAAAGATGGATTTATATTTTGCAAGTCGCACATGGTCACCCTCTTTGAATCTTGGTTTTCTATATGTTGTTCGTGCATATTCATTACCATAGACCCTTTCCCAAATTCTTTGTGCGTTATCCGGATTTATATCGACCGGTTTCATACCGGTGATCCGTGATTTTGAGTTATTCAAAGCATTCACTAGTTTTGGCAACACGTCAACCCATTTAATTGTGTGTTTTTGACTAAAATAACGATATAGTCGTTGTTTAAGTGTCCTTATACTGCGTTCGGCAAGTGCAGCCTTCACCGTACTAGTATGAGCCTTGTGCTTTTGTATATCCATATCTTTGAAATATTTAAGTATTTCTCCATTTTCAAATTCTTTTCCTCGATCTGAAAATATTCTATGAGGAACCATAGGCATTTGACTGATCAATTTGTCAAACGCTTCTCTCATGTGTTTGAAATTTTTTGACTTTACGGGTGCAGCAAAAACCCTTTTACTCAACACATCAATGCCCAACAATATATAATTGAATCCGCTATTTTCTCGTGATAATTTTTGGAAATCAGCCAAATCAACCTGAACATCAGTCATGAATCCAGCGGGCACAGTTCGTGACCTCTTAAATCGAACACGCCTAGGTTTATGTAACGTATAAGTTCTGTCTCCCTCGAGAAAGTGTTCAACGTCTTTCCTTGTGATCGAAGAGTCATGTTTAAGTGCCTCTTCGTAAAGTCTTTTCTGTCCTGCATAACAGGCAGGTGAATTAGGGTCATTATATAATTTGTTCAGTAACTTCTTTTTATCCATTTTTTAATTACAAAATTTTGTCGTTTGCTTCTAATACCTGATCCCGATTGATCACTAAAGTTTTGTTTTAATATTCCGCTTGTTCTCGGATCATTTCTCAGTCGTTGCTCTAAGGCTTTCGTACCAACGGGTGATGGAGCATTCTCGGGTGACCGTCCAAGTATTCGCTCTAACGCTCGATTAACATTACTTTTTAAATATGCCGTTCCATCAGCTCTAAGTATGTGTCCTTTAGGACTGATACCAAAATTTTCAGGGTCATCATTTATAATTGACATAATTTTTTGTTGTTTCCTGACTATCAACGCCTTTTGTTTTTGACGAAATTTACTTGTCCCAACACGTGAAGGTCTGAATAGCGGTCTCGACTTTGGTGTTGTTGTTGTAGGCTCCTCATCACTCTCTTCAGCTGTCGCATAAGGGTCTTCAAATGTCGGAATAGAGCCCGTTTCATCCAATTCTTCTTCACCCTCTTCCTTCACAATCTGTGTAGGAATTTTTCTGTTTTTTTCGCGATTCCTTGGATTAAAAACCATTAATGAGCCGTCGGTGAGCTCAACCTTTAAGGGTTTGTCTTCAATTTCCTTCTTTAGTTTTAAGAAACGACGCAATTCCTGATTATAGAGTAAATTTTTTGAACTAGCGTCTAATTTTCGTTTATTTAATAATGTGTTCAATTGACTCTTTGCATTTTCTATATTAATTTCACCTTTGTCTGGTTTTAATAAATTTTTGTACATGTCGGAAGGAACAAGAATAAATTTATTTTCCATATTTTAATGCCGCGATAATTATAGGTAAAAGTAATGGAGCAAAGCTAATAAACCCTCCTCCACTTTGTTGAATAATTTTCTTTGCCCCTTTTTCAGTTCTTACTTTTGCTAATTTTCTTATAAAATTAACATAAGGCACAAGACGAAATTTTTGTTGTCTCGTTAGTGGGAAGTATCCCTTTAATATATTATAACAAATTTCCACTAATAACGCAATTTGAACACTGGTCGCTTCTTTAAATATTTGTTGTCTCTTTTTATAAGATTTTGTTGCCGCCAACTTCTTTAGGAATTCCAGGTTTTCAATTACGCTTTCTGGTATGTTGTTAGTCATTTCGATTATTTATGTATAATATTTTTTCGTCGTCCTCTTTAAATATCCTCGTCCGAATTCTCAGTAATGGGCTCGAAGCAGGGTGTAAATCCAAAAATAAATACCCATACGGTGATGCAGTAGCATCCCTATAGGCACTTAGGAAGAAGGAAAGCCTATTAGGAAACAATTGTACACCCAAATTACGTATTTGAAGCGCGGCATTCGGCGCAGACATTAAAACGATATATTGAGAGTTCATTCGAGCTACCTTCAACTTTTTCTCGAATAAATTTTGTGTTATAAATATAACTCCCATATTCAAATGATGAGCTTTTTTAGTGAATAATTCGGTCAAATGTTCTTCATCTATTATTGTTAAAAGGTCATCAAGAATTAATATGAGCGGCTTCTTTTGAGAACTTAGTATTTCATCAGTTGGTGGCCCTCTATATACATGAATACCCATTTTTTGTAGCAGTGGGATGCTACTATTAAATTGTCCATAACAATAAACAATTGACTTTGGGTGTGGGGCTACTAATTCATTTATTTGATTCAAAAACCTTAACAAAAATGTTGTTTTTCCACTGCTTGATGGACCACTAATTACCATACCAAAAGGCATTTTTAATTTTAAGTCCTCTGAACGAAAAAGCGTTTCATCCATCATCTTTATTTAGGATACTTATATAATGATAATTATTGTCTTAAATACAATTTAGTGTGGGTTTTTAGTGTGCTTAATGTAAATATCAGTTTGCATCATATTGTACTTGACACATCCCTGGCACATCACTTGGGTAAAATGGAACTCATTTTCTCCCATCAACTTGAACTGATCCTTATGTTTGTAATTAATTCGACGACACGTTGGGCATAGGAAATTCATTACAGCAAATTTTGGGCGAGCCAATTTCCAGAAGAAGCGTTGATGATCAAGCAAATTATACTCATATTTCGATTTAGGGACAGTTTTTTCCGTTTCCTTCTCATGCGCGGTTTTCTCACTACTTTGTATTTCGGGATCCTTAGCTACTACGGATTGAAGGGTTTTCTTAGAGGACACTGAAGACATTTTTAATTTTAGAATTACCAATTCAAATCAGTCAGTCCTTAAATACTCATTTGGTTGAGCACAAAGAAAATTTTTATTAAAAATTTTAATTCCAAAGACAAAATTGTACAGTTAAAATTGAATAAATGAAAAAGAAATATATAAAAATCAAAATTCTCCGGGTTTTAAATTCACTTAAATATATAAGCTCAAACGCACAAAGGAAATCGGGTTTACCCTTCGGTCCCCAATCCAAACACTCACGCACCAGGCTGCTCATTGCAATAATGAGCAGCTCATCCACCTTCATCTCAGATGGATGGCCTCGAGTGTTGGAGAGGATCAACCAGGGATCATTCCGTCCCTAATGCGAGTGAGGTATAAATAGAGACAATAAAAATCCGGAGATTTGATTTTAAAAAGAAGAGAGCTGAGAGAAAATTATAAATTTCATTTGCGATGACCAAATTCTAGAACTTGGAATGAATTATTAATAATACCTTTGGTGAAAATAGGCTGGTACTGTTTTGTGAAGGAATGAGTATACACTTTGCCTTTGATAAGATTGGGACGAATAAAATGGGGATAAGTAACAATGATAGGATCAGCGGGGTCTTCGGTACCATAGCGTAAAATTTGATCTTTTACACTATCATAATGTATCTTTTGTACCGTTTGTTCATCAAGAGTAAACCCACGAATTTTCAAATCATATTCAATTTCTCCGTTGTCCTTTCGGCGAAGCTTCAGCCCGTAGTTTTTGCAGCCAGCACTGATGAATTCCATAATGTCGTGGTCGGGTTTTTCGTCCGTAAGCTCTCCAAGGTGTCCTTTTCCTGTTGGGAGTGGGTCGTTGTCCTCGGGATGAACATAAATAACACTGTCAGTATCGTAGTAAAGAATTTCACAGCCAGGAGCGTCAGCGACCTTTTTCAGAGCTTCGTAGAGGTAGAGTCGCGCCATTGATGTAGTGAAGAGAGAAATGACGACATTTGAGTACTTATTTTCGTCGACGAACTCCTCCTTCGGTTTATAGGTGAGCATATACACGTCGTTGTCCTCATCCATCAGCTCGACATCAATTAGTTCAATCTTTTTATCGTCAGAGTATTGGCGGATCAGGCATTCGTCGTTGTCAATTATAGCTTTTGAGAGGAGGTTTCGCATGGAGAAGCGGCCCCAGAGTGAGTTGAGGCAAAGCTTGGCAATGTATCGTTTTCCGGGGTCAGCCTTCATTTTGTTATTCTCTATTTTAATTCCAAATTTGTCCCAGCACTCCTCAATGTATTTTCTCTTTTCCTCTTCATTATTACACCATGATGGATAGCCAGTAGCGTGAATTTTCAAGGCCATCATTTCGCTCACATACGATTTGAAGACATTGTCACTCCATTGGTCGTATTGTAGGACATGAAAAAGTTTTCTGACGGTATAGCCAGCCTCCAATGATGCATTTAATTCAAGATGAGTACAGGTTGATACGAAGGCGCGGTCGTTTGTGTTGAAGTGGGGGCAGGAGTAGTTGTCGTCTTTGAAACCTTTTGGATATTTGTTGCTAATAACTTTGGCACATTTTTCACAGAGAGGGAATAGCAGGCGCTCATCAAACTTTATTGGCATTACAGTGACTTTGACGTTGTTGTCTGGTGGTTGGAGAAGAACTTTAAGAAGTCCTTTGTATGGGTTGTCAGTTGGAGAACGCCAATTGACCGTTTGCTCATTGGTCGTGAAAGAAATAATTTTTGGATGCCCAAGGGGATATTTTGTAGAGAAGTTGGTCCACGGATAAAGGCTGGTGAAGTCCTTGTAGCTGATTTTCTGCCCCGGTTTTGTTGTGTGGAGTAGTTTCATTGGCCCTGTTCTTCCTCCGTGAAATGCTTCTCTTATTTTGATAGGTGAACAATCCTTCCAGTTTTCGAAATACTCCCTCATCTCTTTGTCTCTCTTCATTTGTTTATTGATCTCGTGCTCCCATACCACCTCCAAGTCGACGTACCGCCGAAGTATTTCATGTTTCCTCTGTTCCCTTATCCTAATCTCCCCCAGTGTCTTTCCGTTAGGCATTCTCGTATCTTCATCCATATCTTCAAAACACTCCTCGCAGCCGTGCCATAAACAACCATTCACTTCAATTATTTTATCCCGTTTCCCATTTGTGCCTTTAATGTAACCGTCCACTTGATAAACCTGTCCTTCACGTTTAAACATATATTCTCCGTAGCGGGAGTGTGCCGTTTGGATGTTGACGTTGTTGATGTGGGAGTACCAATCAAGAAATTTGTTGGCTAGTGCACTTTGGTTTTGTTGTGGTGTGTAGCCTTTCTCCGGGACTATGGCTAGTGAATTGGATTTCAGATGATTAAGGGCAAAGTTTTTAACGCAGGCGCTGGCGATGGTCATTGCTTGCCACAAAATGTCGATTCCTCCACGTTTTCCTTCTCTTTGTGTTAATTGTTTGAATTCTCGGCGTAACTCTACGAGGGCGTGGGTGAGGATTTGGACGTCATTACAGCAGTATTCAGGTAATTTTTCTTTGAGGTCAAAGTGTTGATCATAGTTGGAGTTGTACCATTCGTTGAACTTTTGCAGATCAGCTTTTTTCTTTTGATTGGGGCAGTATTCTTCGCGCGGCGGTAAATTAGTAAGAACATTTTCATAATTAGATGATTTGTTAAACATATGTGGAAAGTGTTGTTTATCCTAAAACGAAAAATTGAAACTTTTTATGGAAAAAAGAATCACTTGAATTTTGAGTCCAAATGATTTGATGAGACCCGATAATTTAATAGGCATCAAATTGTAGCTGTCATGGAAAATTGTTAGTGGGGCATGCTCATTATCCTTAATTTTGAGTTCATAAAGACGATTTCCTTGTTTGATAATTTGTGGATCGTGAACACCTTAAAAATAAAAATATTAATAATAAAAAAATAATAAAAATTGTACCTTGTGCAATAACTTCCTTGATGATCATTGTCATGTCGTAGCGACCCCCAAAGTGTGCAAAGGCCACAGTTGGGTATTTTTTATTTTGTTCAAATAGCAGCCATCCAACAAAATCGCGTAGTGTATTTTGAGTGACAATTTTTTGGTCTACTGTTGTCTCTTTGTAATCAAATGGAGAGAATGTAATTGTCCTGTTGGGCCCGCAAATTTGACACTTTTTTCCTTGTAGTGAGTTTTTCCATTCTCCATTATTAATACAATTGGTGCAGATGACGGTAGCCGCTGCAAAGTTGACTTCGTGTTCGAAACTATTTCCAACTTTTTTGTCCTGTGTTGCCTCGAAATCGTAAGCTATGATCCGGTACGGTTTGATTTTATGTTGTTTAAGAGGTTGAATGAAACAGCTACTGCAGGGATTGTCGTCGTCTTCATCTTTTACGTGAAATTGTTTACATAGGCGACAAAATTTTTCTCCACATTGGTGACTCATAGTTGAATGATATTTAATGTTATATATTACACCACAGTCATTGCATCGTTGGAATTTTGTGCAGATATCCTTTTGAAGATGTCGTTCATAGCAGTTGATGTTGTAAAATTTATTGTTACAGTGTTCACATTTTTTGAAGTACATTTGCTGAGGCTCACACGGATAGTCGACGCCCACCTCCCGGCAGCCGTGACAGAGTGAAGTACAATTCATAGAATGTGTTGTTTTGCGGTCGTAAATGCATTCACAAGAGAGACAATAGTAACGCTTCTTGAAGAATTTAGAAAGAGTTTTGATGCCATCAAAATGATAATTATTATGGTAGAGGAGTATGGGAAACTGGTAGTCTATTACATCAGATTTAGCAATAGGGCGGTTTTGATAGTCGTTGAAGATAAAAATCTTATATTCGCCCGGGTGTTTAATATTCCATAATCCTTGCACTTGATGGATGTAAACTTCTGCATCGTACTCCGTCTCTGTTGTTGGGATACCCGCCTCGCGGAGCAGAAGATGGACTTTTTGCCTCAAAACTGTAGTTTGTCTGTCACTAATCCAGCGCCATTTGTCTCTAGAAATAATATTACGTTTATACAATGAATAGTAACGCATTAATTCGATGGCATAAAATAAGCAAAAGTTGTCATTGTTGTTGATTTTAAAAATATGGGCATATGATGAAGAAGGAGGGTGCCCTTTGCCTTTGATTGTTCGTTGTCGGGGAAGTCCGTCAGTGTTAAGTACTGTGACCGTGATCATAAACGGCGCACCGTAGAGGTTGACGTATTTGGATTTACTCTGTTCCACTTTGCAAAATTGATTAAAAACTGCATCTACGACATTGGAGGAAATTGGTGTAATTGGAACAATAATGTCGCCTTGGTCTAAAAGTTCAGAAGAAATAATTACCCCCACCTTATTTGCTGATCCAAGTGAGTTGTGGGCATCTAAGACTGCTTCTTCAATTGAATGTTGTATACAAGAACGGAGTTCCGCCGTAGGGTCAGCACATGTCTCAATTTCCTCGACGACAAATTTGGATTTGGAGCGGAAAAGTTGGTGTTTTCGGCTCTTTGATGTAAAATTGTCAATTTTTCTAATGCATTTATTTGATTGGGTCTTTTTAGGGGATGAAGGAACTTGGTCGTCAGAAGTTCGTTTCATTTTTATTTATATTTATTTATTTTTAATGATAGAATTGAAAAATTAATGGAATTATTTTGTATTTAAATACTCAAATTTATTTTTGTTTTGAGAGAATAATGTAAAGTTGAGTGGGATTGAAAAAAAATTTTTTTTTTTTTTGGAATGAATGGGAGAAATGGACTTTTGGTTGGGAATGCTCGTCTATTTATACTCTCAATAGTGGGTAGCAATAATTATTTTGATGACGGTAACCAGAGCAAAATAGGTCACTGTAACGAATGGAATTTGAGAGCAATTGTAATACAAATAATTACTATAAAATCGCTGAAGCATAATATTTTGAATAATATCATAAAATAGGTCATGCATAATGTACGAGAGATAATTACTACCAATACACATGTGTAAATTTAATAATAGGCAGGAGATAATTGTTATGAAATCAATCAAGCGTAACATTTTGATGTACTAGTAGCTCAGTCATGCAAAATAAAAAAAGCTCTAATAGGCACGGGTTGGACTTAATTGGTCTGGTACTGACTTTTCCTGGTACTGAAACGGCTGGACTGAGTTAATTGCCTGGGACTGAAACGGCGGGACTGAATTGGCACCCCCAAAATCTGGGGGGGTAACTACTCACTGGATAAAATTGAATATTTATGAGATAAATATTGTTTGCATAGAGAAATTTGGTCATTTTTTGGTAAAAATTTGCTAAGAATAGAGCAAAATTTTCGAAAAATTTCCCCGGCGGCGCCTATCGGCACCGCCGGCCCCTTCCTCTATTCATTAAACTTTTGAACAAAGTCAACGCGAAAACAAATAAAAAACCAAGTTTCAAGGATGACCCCACTTAATAAAAACTCATTAAATTTCTTTAAAAAAATTCGCTCGAAATAAAGCTATTTTGGGCATCAGTTAACAATCAACAAATTTTCAAAAAATTTTCACTAAAACCCCTATTTTTCTTAAAAATTGTGTAATAGCATAGATCAAAAACAAAAAAACAAAAAACACTTAAAAAAGGTCGGAATCGATTTTGAACGCAAACTGATGAGAAAAGTGCAAATTATGGGCGCTCCGCGCGTGCCTATGGTATGTAGTGCTATTCGAGACCGAAAATTTCCCGAGACTCGACACTCGTGACCCCGATACTGGAGACCGATTATTTATGGCTCTCATTTTTTGACTCATTTTACGAACAAAATCTGTTAACAAATTGCAATCAAATTTTTAAAAATTCGGCGCCCCTGCTGGACCCCCTATTCACAAAAATTTTGAAAAATTTTACCACAAAAAGAGTGTAAAAAAAAATTCGCCGACAGAGGAAAATTTAACTCAAAAAATTCACGGTCACGGTCACGAAAAGCGTGAATTTCACGGGTTTTTTGGATCACGGTCACGGTCACGATTCACGGGATTAATTCACGGTCACGGTCACGATTCACGGGGTCAATTCACGGTCACGGTCACGATTCACGGTTCACGGGTTTTTTCAGTCACGGCGCATCTCTAATAATTTACATTAAATAAGCAGTATTTCTGCGCTTTTTAGCTTTTTTGATTTAATTTGATTGTGTTATATTTCTTAACTTTGTATTTATTATTTTAAATTAAAGTTATTTCTTTTTTATTAATTTTGTGTGTTAAAATTCCTTAATTAATTATTTTTATCTAATGATTATTTTTTAGATTTTCTCAATTGTTTTGCATTTTTTCTCAATTTTTTTTTTGTTTTTTATTCTATTATTTGATTGTTTGAATTGTAAAGAATTAATGTATTAAATTTTGCTTTTAAAATGCATTTACCATAATTACGAAAAATAATTCTTATTTTTAATGCATAAAATTTATTAATAAACTGATTAATTAAAATTGAATCAAAAATTTAAAATAAAATCTACTAATTGTGTATTTAAGCTTTTTACACCAACTTTAATTTTGTGGCAGAATTATTCTCAATTCTGGGTACATAAATTATTTTATTTTATAAATATTTATATATAATTAAATATATTAATTAAAGTTAAAAACAAAAATAATTATATGTATTTTATTTATTTATTTTTTGGCTTTTTTAATGCAAATAAATTATAAATTATAAATTCAAAAGAGATCATTTTGATGTTTTACATTTTATTTCATTTGAAGAATTTGTTAGAAATTTTACCAAAATTCTTATTTTTGCTTTATTAAAATATTCATATTTAAATATCATTTATTTATTTATTTTTAATAATTTACAATATCGGCAGTTTTTATTTATTTTAAACGCGTGTTCCATTATCGCATAATCTCTGGCTCTTCGGCCTCTCTGCCTGCCACTTAAATATGTTTTTTTTAATTTGTAATATATTTATAGATATATACATAAATACACATAAGGTGTATTTAGTGAGTTCAGTTTTCTGTAATTGTATGAATATTTAAAAAATCAATATACATTTATTTAATTTGTATTTAAATTTTATTGACATTTTACTAATTTTTTTCGGTCAATTGGTTTTTTTTTTCCATTTCAACTTTATTAATAGTAAATTTATTCATTTATTTATGCTGATTATATACGTTAAAAATTAATTATCGTGAATTTTTGGTTTAATATTCTTTTTTATCTTTTTACAGAAAATGATTTTTTAAATTTCTTTTTATGAATATGTGTTGTTTTAATAAAGAATTCCTTTTTTGGGAACCTTTTTTTTTTTTTTTATTTTTTTTTGGCATTAATTTTTTATTTTGCACAAATAATTCTTCAACAAAGAAAATAATTATTTTCATTTTCAAATATACACAGAATATGTTTTAATTAATTAATTGCTAAATAGGTTTTTTCATCTTTAATAAATTAAATTATTTAAAAGCAGGCTGTCAGATTAAAATTTTCAAAAGCCTCCTCATTTGGCATGCAATAAAACTTCATTTTGGGTCAAAAAGCCTCGTTTTTACGAAATTTAATCAAAACATGTTTAAAATATTTAAATGTTACATTTTTGATTGTCCATGATCAATTTTAGCAATTTTTTGCTAAAAATAAGTTTTTTTGTGAAATTCTGAACACGAAAAATGGAAATTGATTTTTTTTTGCGGTGCTTTTTCCAAAAAACTTTTGGATAACAATGGGGGCCGACGGTGCCGATAGGCGCCGCCGGGGGAAAAATTAAGAATTTTTAGCATATTTTCATTAAAAAAAGTTCATTATTTTGCGGCATTTCTTAAAAAAACCACAAAAAGCCTTAAAGCCTCATTTTGAAAATTTAGCCTCATTGACCTATCAAAAAACCACAAAATGAGGCTAAAGCCTCAGAAACAAAGAAATATAATTTTTTTCATTTTCAAATATACACAGAATATGTTATAACTAATTAAATTTATTTGTTTTAATTATATTAATTACTAAATTTGCTTTTTCACCTTTAATAAATTAATTATTTAAAACTCTTGATCAGTTTGTGCTCTTTGCGGTTCAATTGCGCAATTGCCGCGTCGGCGCTGCTTAACGGTGCTCTGTTCAATATTATTCATTATTATATAAAATTTAAATGCCATAAATTTAACATTTTTTTTTGAATTTACATTAATATTTTTGTTATTTTCATCATTAGAAATTAAAATATCATTTAACAATGTTTTAAATTTTCATTATTTATTGTAAACATTAACAATTTTTAAGTTTGTTTGGTTATATTTTGCAATATGTTTGAATGCATATATTTTCCAATTCATTATATTTTTGTCAATTACTTTTTCGAAACTCAATAAATTTATTTCAATCTCGTAATGTTTTTTTAAGAAATATTTTATCTTTTAGTTATGACTTTTTTAAATTTTGCTTCTTTTTATATTATGATTTATTATTTAATTTCATTCGCCCTTTCGTAAAAATGTTTTCATTTTCACTCACAAAAGATGGTATTTAATTATTATTTAATAAATAATAGAATTATAATATAAATTTATTTTGTAATTTTATTGAGGTACAAAAATAATTAATAAAATTTCGTCAGGACCGGAATAGGACCTTGGGGAAATCAGCTCAGAATAATGTTCTGTCCGATCTCCAGAAATGAAAAAAATTTGAAAATTAATATTCAGTAAAACCCATAAAATTAATGAACTAATACAAAGTTTTGTTCTTTGCGGGTAATTACTTAAAAGTGTTATTTTTTACAACGAGAAACTCGTCATAACTTCGCCACATAGCCTAAACGCAACAAACTTATTTCAATTTTTTCGCTGACAATTTTTGAAAAACCAAAAAATTGTCTATTGAAAATAACAAAATTATTTAATTTAGTTGCAGTTTTCTTGGAAAATCTGTAAAAATGGCACTTTTGACGAAATGATCAAGCACCAAAATCCCTTTTTATCGTGACTTGATCCTCACCGATTTAAAAAAAACAGGAGAAGGCCAAATCCATAGAAAACCTCGATTAATTTATTTTAAATCTTATTCTTATAAAATTATTTTTTATCGCTTTTATTTTAAAAATTTTAATTTTATTATTTTAGCCATAAATTAATTAATGAAATTTCATTTATTATATTTCTATTAACTTATAATTTTTCATTTTTGCTTTAAAAATGTATTATTTTGTCAGAAAATTAATCTTTTCTCATTGCATAAATTTATTTAAACCCTTTTTACTATTAACCAGTTAATAATTGTTTAATAATTTTTTAAGATTTATTCATAAAAATAAATTTATTATTTTTATCAACTTTTTTTTTACATTAAAATGACTATTTCTTTTTTACACCTCCCTTTCAGAAGTTATTCGAAAAACAAAATTAAAAAATTAAAAATTATTTTTAGAGCTAAAAAAAATTTTTTCGTAACAAATGTCATTTTGGTGAAAAACGTCAAAGATTTCTCGGTTCTCGATTCCCGAATCTAGAAATTTCTCGGTTTTTTGGGGTCTTCGTTTTCGTATCGTTTCCCGGGGTCATTTCTCGGTCTCGTTTCTCGGTAAAAATCACTTCGTGCACAGCCCTTCTGGACATCCATTTTTTCGGCTTTAATCTTTTAAAATAAAAAATTATTCAAAAATTTTTTTTGTTTATTTCTTAATTATACTTTTTTGATTGAATGTTTTGCTATAATATTATTATATCAACAAATTCTCGTTAATATTTTGGTTTAATGCATAAAATTAATTAATTTTTTTATTCTCATGTTTTGTTCAATTTTATTTTCCTGAAGTTTGAGTTCAGCATTTTTTATCTTATAATTTGGATAAAATTGTATTTTTTAAATTATAATTAAATATAATTTTATTTATAAACGTTGTTTTTAAAGTAGTTCCATTTTATTTAATGAGATTAAAAAAATTTCTATCTCATTTTTATAGAAATTATGCAACATTTTTATTTCCTTTTCAAATTTTAATTTTTACAAACATATTCAATTGACACTTTTTTTTCTTTTTAATTAATATTCCTTTAAATAGTATACCGTATTTTCTCTAATTAAGGCCCTGTCTCCATTAAAGGCCCTGTCTCCAATTATGTCCCCCTTTCTGAGGATGTTGAAAAATAATCGCCCCGTCTCTATTTATCCCCCCGGGGGATAAATGGAATTATTATTATTTTTTAAATCTTATTTTTAATAAAAATTAATTTTAATTAATTCAAAATTGAAATTCATTTAAATGTTTAATAAACATGAAAATATATAGAAAAATCATCTTACTTTACTCAAGTCCGAACCTAACCCACCCCGGTGCTATGTCGTTATTAGATCTCGGTATTTTGAAAAAATCCAGGCCTGGATCCAGGTCCAGGCCGAGCTCTAATAGTTATAAAAAAGCCATCAAAAAGGGGGCAATCATTAATAATTGGTGTCCCGACGAAAAAAATGTTAAATATTTGTCGGAAACTTTTTCTAGGTTTAAAAAAATGCGTGTTCACGAAGCTGAGCTCAGATTTTGAAAACCTTTGATTTCGAATGAGCTATTAAATGTATGGAGAAGTCAAGTTTTCAATTTTTTACGATTTTTTAAAATTTAATTATTAATCCCTAGGGGTCTTATGAGCGTGGTGCGACTTTTGGGGATTTGCAACTTGGGGACCCGACATTTGGGGACCCGACACTTAGGGAACCCGACATTTGGGGACCCGACTTTTGGGGACCCGACACTTAGGGAACCCGACATTTGGGGATCCCGACATTTGGGGACCCGACTTTTGGGGACCCGACACTTAGGGAACCCGACATTTGGGGACCGAAGGACATTTGAGCAAAAGGCACTTAGGGAAACCACGGACATTTGGCGACCCGACATTTAGGGATCCGACATTTGGGGATTTTAATAAAACAAAAAAATATATTAAAAAATTTAATTTTAAGCCACAAAATTAGACAAAATTACGTCTGCTTTAGCCAGAGTTAATTCCATTGCAAAAAAAAATAATTAATATTTTAAAAATTAACTCTGTTTCCGGACTCACCGCGAGGAGGCGCAGAATTTTGAGCCCATACTAACCACAACACAATAGACAAACCACAATACATTTTTAATTACAGTAGACCTTTTTCCAATTTTTATTTAAAATGCCTTTCCCAAGGGCCAACGGGATGAGAAAACAGAATTAATCACCATTTGGGTCGTCCCAATTCTCAAAATCATTGCGCATAAGTCTGTATTGCAAAGATCCAATCTCATTTTCGTTTGGGTTCTCAATGGCACCAAAGCCTTCAACCAAATTTCTGATAGGCAAATCATTTTTTCGGTATGTTTTCTTCCGTTCTCGAATTCTTATCCCTTGAGTTGGGTCCAACTCATTAAAAGTTGAAAAAGGGTGTACTGTACATAAAAGTTTATTGTGATTTGTATATTGTATTGTGGTTAGTTGAGCTCAAAATTCTGCTACCTCCTCGCGGTGAGTCCGGAAACAGAGTTATTTTTAAAATATTATTTGATTTTTTCTTGCAATGGAATTAACTCTGGCTAAAGCAGACGATTTTGAGCTTAAAATTAAATTTTTTTAATATATTTTTTTGTTTTATTAAAATCCCCAAATGTCGGATCCCTAAATGTCGGGTCGCCAAATGTCCGTGGTTTCCCTAAGTGCCTTTTGCTCAAATGTCCTTCAGTCCCCAAATGTCGGGTCCCTAAATGTCGGGTTCCCTAAGTGTCGGGTCCCCAAAAGTCGGGTACCCAAATGTCGGGATCCCCAAATGTCGGGTTCCCAAATGTCGGGTTCCCTAAGTGTCGGGTCCCCAAATGTCGGGTCCCCAAGTTGCAAATCCCCAAAAGTCGGGTAGCCCTTATGAGACGGGGGTCTGGGGTTCGAGTCCGCTTGGCTGCGGTTTATTTTTTTGGTACTTGTACAGTTTACACTAGGGCTGCTCCCCTTCCCCGAGCCGGTCCCGACATTTTGCCCCCCGAGGGGTCAGGGAGCAACCCTAGTTTACACCCCATAAAAATTTTCTAAAATTGTTTTCGAGTCATTTCTTATGAGTGTATTTTCCCGATTTTTTTGGCATTTTTAGTGGAATTTTTCGGTAAAAACGCCAAAAAAGGCACCAAAACGGCAAAATGACAAAAACTGCTAAACTTTTTAAAAAAATAATTTAAAATCGAAAAAAATCAAGTAGTTGACAAAAAATATTAGATAAAAATCAATGGTTTTTAAAATCTGAGCTCAGATTCGTGAGTTATGTCACCATTTTCTCACTATTTTATTAACTTTTCGAGATTTTTCATCACTAAAAGTCGCGGCCCTAGTCATTAAAAATCTGTCGAAAAATAATCCCCCCGTCTCCATTAAAGGTCTTGTCTCCAATTATGTCCCCCTTTCTGAAAAGGTTGAAAAATAATTCCCCCGGGGCCTTAATTAGAGAAAATACGGTATGTTATTTCATCTTTTGGACAGTTGAATATATACAATTAATTAATCTATTCTTTTTATATATCTTTTATTAATGTTTTATTTTTTATATTAATTGTATGCTTTTATTATTTTAGATGTTTTATATTTTATAATTATTTTTTTAAATAATTCACTATAAAATATATTTATATTTTTAATTTTTTTTTTTTTGTTATTTTCGTTGTATAATTTTTGAATGGGCACTTTATGTATTTTCTTATTATTTTTGTTCCTCTTACACTAAAAGCTTTTTTCAGGTACCTAAGCATTTAAATTTCTTATTTTCTTTCATTTCTTGATCTCATTCTTTCATACTATTGATATTTGAGAATGTCGTGACTTTGAATATGATATAATTTTTGTTTCAAAAGATTATTATTTATAATTTTATTTAATTTTAAGAAATTTTCAATGTTGATTTGTTTAAAAAATATATTTTATTTCTTTTAATCGAATTCATATATTGTTAACTTAATTGTTTTATTTAGGTTTAAAAAATTTGCTCATATTTGTAATAAAAATAATTTTTTGTATTTTTGAAAAATAATTATTAAAATAATATTAAAGTTTTAATTATTGTATATTTGGGATTTTGATTAATTTCTTTATTAGTTGATTTTGTTTATTTTCAATTGCTTGTTTCATTTTTTCTTTTCTATTTTGAAATATAAAATTTTATTTATATTTTAATATTAATTTATTCATTGTTGAAAGTTTTCAATTACAAATTAATGAAATATTTAAAGTTTTAAATTATTATTTTTTTTTTTTCGCTTTTTTATTTTAACAAAGTTGATCAATGATTTTTAAGATTAATTAATTTGCTAATTGTAAGGTAATTTATTTCTTAAATATTTGTAATAGTTTTATTTCGCAACAATTTCCATGCTCGCATTCCGGAATAGCATTTGCCGCTGCAAAAAGCAATTAATTTTTGTCGTCATTTTTTATATATTTCAAATAATTTGATTTTTGTTCATTATTTTAAGCGCATTTTTCAATTACATAATTTATTTTATTTCTGCGGAGCAGGACAAAACATCGTCGAACGAATTTTTGGACCATAACTTTTTTCTTTCTCAACCGAATTAAAAATCTTGGTATTATTCGAAAGCATTTAAAAAACACTATTAGCCTGCAAATTTCAAAATTTTTATTCACACACAAAAAAAAGGGCAAAAAAGTTCGAAATATTAGGTTTTTGAGATTCTTTTGGCCAAAACTTTTTTGAAATTTAACAAAAGTTTTTGAAATTTGGAAAATTTATAAAAAAAAAACTTAGAGCTATCGAACAACTCCAACAATGTTAATTTGATTGACAATGAACAAAGTTATGGTTCAAAAAGTCTTCTGACGACGTTTCGGCCGATGACATTTTGGTGTGCTGCACCGTATTTTCGTTTAAAAAATACGAAAAAATTATATTTTTGTGGTAATTTTCCAAGCTTTTAAAAGTAACGAATTAATTGAGACAAACATTTGTTTTAGAATATTAGCTTTTAACTAAATTGTTAGTATTTAGATTAATAATTTGAATGAAATTAATCGGTATTTTCTGGTTTTTATAAAATTTGACTAAATTTTGATCAGATTATATAATTTTCTATTAAAATTATTTGAAGTGTACAGGTTCAACCCAAAGACCAAATCTAAGGCCATATTCGCACTCAGTTTTCACTTTATTCTTTTTTGAGCCGTTTATTATATTGCTTTGTTAAAATATTAATTATTTTTGCTTTGATTTATTGCATAAATTTATTATTTATTTTTTTAATTCTCATGTTCTTAGCAGAGTCTCAGGCGTTGTCCGCTGTCTCAGTCCCATTTTATCTGAATAAATAGTGATAAATTGCATTTTTTTATAAAAATAAAATTTAAATTTAAAATTAATAAATTATTTGAATTACTTTAAAAGTAAACCCATGAAATAAAAAATTTATTTCGTTATGCCAAATGCAATTATTTATGTTTAATAAATATATTCATTTTTGTATTCATTTTTATATATTTTTTCACTTTTTGTAAATTTTTATTTCCCAGATTTTAACATTTGCTGCTATGTTTTTATTTGTATTAATTAAAAATTATTTTTTATCTTTGACTGTTTTTTTATTCTTTCATTTAAATAACAATCTCAAAAATGGTTGTGAATTTTTATTAAAAATTCAATATGTTATGGGTTTTGATTTGGTCACATAATTTTTTACATTTACATAAATTGTTTTTTTTTGGTATTTACACTCAAAAATTAAAATTTTCTCATTTAAAATTATTTTAATTTTATGGTTTTGAATATTGGTGTTTATTTATTTTAATTAATCATGATAAAGGAGAAAATCACATTTCTGCGTCGATTAAGCTACCATAGGCACCTGAGAAAAGAGAATATAAGAATTTTGCAAATTAATGCTTTTATTTCTTATCCACAATGCTTTTTCACCTTTTTTTTGCTTAAATTTATAATTTATTAATGATGACATTTGTCGAAGAATTTATTCGTTTTAATATATTTTTTAAAGTAATTTTGTAGAAAAATACATTTCTTTAATTTGGCTTTACATATTTTATATTTGTAAAACAATATTTTAATTTATTTTTTGTTATTTTTTAATATTCTCATGTCCGAACATTTCTCATTCTTTTGTCTCTTAAATGTCCTTTGTGTTATTTTATTTTTGTTTATCTATTTTGTTAAATTATCATTATTAAATCACTTATATGATAGAAAATGTGAATGGTTTTGCCAGAATTTTTGTCGATTAAATATTTAATTGTTAGTTTTTAATTATTAATATTCTCATTCCAAAGGTCTTTTTCTTTTTCAAATTTGCTAGAATGTCTTTTTGTGTTAATTTATTAATTTTTTCTATATTTTAACAATGTAATTTTGTTAAATTTATATTAATTTATGAATGTATTTGTTTTGTTTTCTTACCCAATAATTAATGATAATGTAATTCTCCTTTGATTAAAGAAGGGAAAATTTATTTGACTAAAGTTATTAATATTTGAGCATATATTTTAAGGCTCCGAATTGTCAATATATTTTCATTTTTATCAGATTGTTTTTGCGGTATATTATTTTAATTTGTTCGACAATTTTCTTATTTATCTTGTAAATTATTTTGCTTAGTAAAATAAATTATTTTTGTCATTATTATTGGTAGATTTTATTTACTCATTATTTTTCATATTTTTGTTTTTAAATAATATTCACTGATATTGAACGATTCATCAGAATTTGGTTTAAATTATCAAAATAGTTTTATTAATTTACTTTTTAAAAAATATAGGTTTAATTTTATGGTGAGCCATTTTTTGTTTCGTTTGCTTTTTTTCATTTTGTTGAGGTTACAAATTTATAAACCTTGAAATAGATTATTTAAAAAATTTGGAACTGCATTTTTGTGAGATTAATAAAAAATTGTAATAAACAATTTTAAAAAATTATTATTTTTTGTATCAAGTGAATCATAATTTCACAATTAAAAAAAATTCAGCTAATCAGTAATAATAAATATAATATAAAATCGATAAAATATAAATCCCATTGTTTGAACTAAAAATTAATGTTAATTTATTTTAATATTAAATATTTGAAATGCCTGATATGAAATATTCCTTTTTTATTTTGTAGTTTGTCAAAAAATTTTGGATAAAAATAAATAATAATAAATCACAGGATATGCTTAATAAATTTTGGTGTTCTTTTCTATCTTCTATAATATAATTGGATTTTTATTCCACTTAATTCTTTTTTAATTTTATATCACTTATTATTTTAATTTTTTTTTTCTTTAAATTCTTATTCTATTAAATCTTCTATATTTAAATATTTTTCAACCTCTTCAGAAAGGGGGGGGGGGGATAATTAGAGATTGGGGATAAATGGAGAAGGGGGATTATTTTTCGACAGATTTATTATGTGTAAAACTTTTGAAATTTTTCGAACATGTCGCTAAAAAATGTCATCGGGTCAAAGAAAAATCATTTTTATTGCATTTTTTAAAAGAAATTCTGCTTTTCTACTAGGAATCACTATTTGGAGCTTTCCACTATAAAAACATTTTGGAAGTTGGCCACTAAAATAGTTTTTTTTTGCCACTATTTTAGCATTTTGCCACTTATTTTTCACTATTCCGACAATTTTTTGAAAAATTTCTCAACAAAATGCAAGAAAAGTCCACCTCGTTTCGGCGCCAGCCCAGTTTTTGGACTATAACTTTTTTCTTTATCAACCAAATCTAATATTTTGGTATCATTCGAAAGCCTAAGTGTTCTCTCTTAGCTTGCAAAATTGCCAAAAATTTCATTAGGTTTAAAAAAACTTATGGTAAGAAGAATTCAAAAAACCAGATTTTCCAACTTTTTTGGCTATAACTTTTTTCAAACTTAACTAGCTTTTTTCAAAATTCGTGCATGCTAATAGAGAACACAAAGGGATTTCGAATGATACCAACAATGTTAGATTTGGTTGGTAAAGAAAAAAGTTACAGTCCAAAAACTGGACTGGCGCAGAAACGAGGGTGTCCCCTAAGAATCGACCTAAAAAATTTCAAAAATGTACCCCTAAGAGTGGACCTAATTTTTTTTTAAAACAGCATTAAAAATTGGAAAACCATCTCAAAAATTCATCACTCATTTTTTTCTTGACAAAAATCTTGGATTTAAAAAATGTCAATATTTTCTAAAATATTAGAAGGAAATTAAGCTCATTTGCAACAGCACCAGTGAATATAAAAAAAAATTTGCTCAGTTTTTGGCTGAAAATTATGTCATTATCATCATTTTGGTCTTTTCGCCACTATCTTTGCCACTATTTTTGGCATTTGTAGCACTTTTACTGTCGATTTTGTTTGTTTTTTGAAAAATTGACGGCATATAATTTTCTGAAAATTCTATTTATCCCCTGCTGGGGGATAAATGGAGACTGGGGGATTATTTCTCAAACCCCTCCTAGATTGGGGAATAATTGGAGATTGGGGAAGAATTAGAGCAAATACGGTATGTGTTGGATTGACTTGGAACGTGATATATTTGTTTTCACTTAATTAATTAAATATTTTATTTTGATCTTAGTAATTTTTTCTTTTTTGGACTATTTTTGTTGCATAATTTGCTATAATATTAATTATTAACCCATTTCCTTAATGGCTTTGAATTGCTTCATAATAATTATTAATTTTTTTAATATAAATCTTATGTTCTAGTGGATTATTGATTTTTCTGTAGTGTAATTGGTTTTTGCCATTTGTTTAAAAGTTCCACTTGGTCATTTGTATATCCATTTGAGCTTTTGTTAAAAACTTTTAATGAGCGTTCCTCGCACAATTCTATAAAGTTGAAGAAAAATTAATGAGATAAATTTTATAAAGAGATTAATATTAGTTATTTAAATGTCTTATCATATAGCTAGGGATGGGATTTTTAGGGGCGAAAAATTCCAACTTAAAATCTAAATAGTGGCAAAAAATTCGCAAAATAGGGGCGAAAAGTTTCAAATTTAGGGATGAAATTTATTAAAATTGCTAATTTTTCTGTGTAAATACGTTAAAATTAAGACAAACAATTTTATTTCACAGATTGCAGTTAGAAATGAAGTACATTTAGAAATTTTCGGAATTTAAAGATAGATTCTAAGGTATGTATTTTTCCGAGTTTTTTTGGGTCGGTTCTTACGCGTATATTTTTTGAAAATTTTTAGGTCGATTCTTAGGGGTGTATTTTTCGTTTTTTTTGTTGATAAATTTCCCCAAAATCGCGAAATAAGGGGGAAAATAGGGGCGAAACACCAAAATAGGGATAAAAACTGATTTTAGTGGCGAACACTCAAAATAGGGATTTTTAGGCGCGAACATCCAAAATAGGGATTCCTAGGGTCGAATAGGGGCGTTAAAACGAAGAATTCCCGAACAAAAAATGTTTTTCGCCCATTTTCTCGTCGAGTTAAAGCCGCAAAAAATAAGTAAAACCCTAAGAATCCCATCCCTACATATAGCATATGTTTTTTTGCTGATTGTTTTTTATTTGGATTTACTGTAAAAAATCAAAAAAAAAAAACATATTCGTTATATTCTTATGACAATTTTTTGGTAAATTTATTTCATTTATATTTCTGAGTATAATTTTTATTTAAACTTTCTCGCCAATTGAAAAAGTGATTTGGTCGCTATTTATTTATTTGTATTGATTTCATATTATATTTTATTTTGGCGGTGATCTCGTTTTAATTGTTTTGCGCTTTCTTGAGGACATTTTTAATTAATGTTTTGTCCTCAATGTAAGCGGATTTTTCCCTTTTGTGGACTCTTTTTCTTTATTGACAATAAACAAATTATGCTTTCTTATTTACTTTTATGCTCTTTGGCGAACATATGTTTTGTCTCCTATTTCCCATCATTATCATTGAATTGTAATAAAAAAAATTTTAATTTAATTTTAGATTTTTTTTAAGATAATTTATGAAACTTTTAAAATAAGTTATCATTATTCCGTCAAAAAAGTTTTAGCGAATTTCATTTTTATTTTATATTTATTTCATCTTTATTTTTGATTTATTCATTTATTGTGTGCTGCTGCCGGTGATTGGCTGAACATTTTGTTGCTGTTTGCTTCAGAATTTCAAAATTTTTCGTTCCACTGTACGATTGTTATTAAAATTAATTATATAAATTACAATTTCTAATTATTTTAATTAATTTCTCCTCGTTTTAGTGTTATTAGGTTTAATTTTTTATAAACCTTATCCGTGCTGAACATTAATTTTATTTTTTAATATTTTAAATGTTTTATATAATTTATTAATTAAAAAAAATTCACATTCATTAAAAAACCATTAAGATTTTATTGCTTAGGAATATCGTTATTTTTTTTATTTTTAATCGCATGCTTTCTGCGCTACAATAAGTAAGCATTTTCCTAAATAATTGCCTTTTTTACTTTTGGTGTAATTATATTTATTTTCGTAATTTTTCATTATTTTTTATTCTTTTATTTTTATTTTTTCATTTCTCATATTTTTGTTATTTTTGCTGATTTTTTTTGGCGATTTTTTAGTTATTTTTTGTTTTTTTCAATAAATTAATTTAATTTTGTAGAATTTTTTAACATCTTCCAAAAGCCTTTCCTATTATTCTTTGACCGTCTCAATCTGATCTGCTGACTTTGTTTTTGTTAATCAATTAAAAATTTATTTAAATTCATTTCTCTTTATTTTCCGCTTTTTTTTATTGTTTCATTAAAATTACTTATACAATTAATTATGAATGAATTAATTAATTAATGTTCTGTTTAAAATGGCATTTATGTTCTATTTTTGCTGATTTTTTTATTTATATTTAAGCACATATTATTTTTAAGTTCTTATCTTTTTTCGCGTTTTTTTGGGTATTTCTTATTTTTCAATATAAATATAAAATTAATTGGATTGTTATTGTTTTAATTTTTAAAGCATTTTATTTTTCTATTATACTAAATATCTAACATTTATTTTTGTTTTGAAAACATTTTATTTAACTTTTATTTGACTCAATTCTATGGTAACTTTCCTTTTATATTTACATTTGGCTTTAATCACGTTCTAATCGCTTGATATTGTTGTAATTTTTTTTATTTCACTAGCATTTTAATTAATTCTATGCCAATAAATATTATTTAATAGTTTAGTTTTCAATTATTTGCTTTTTAAATAATAATAAAGTAGGGTTTTTGAAAAAATTCTTAACAAAAATGCAATAAAAACGAAAAATACACCCCTAAGAAATGAAAAATTTTCACAAAAATTGATCCCCAAAATTTAATTATATTTCATGATTAAAATTTTTAATTTAAATTTGTCTTTGTTCTAAAAACTTTTAAAAAATTGAAATATATAAGCAAAATTAAGTTTTTTGATAATTTTTACGTGATTTACTACCAAAAAACGTTAATAAAAAAATTTTATCTTTACATTTTACTTCATTTTAAGAATTTGTTAAAAATTTCACCAAAATTCTTATTTTTACTTTATTAAAATATTCATATCTTAATTTGGTTTATTTATTTTTTATAATTTGAAATATCAGCATTTTTTATTTATTTTAAACTCTTGATCGTTACCGGACCTCTGGCTCTTCGGCCTCTCTGCCTGCCACTTAAATATGTTTTTTTTATTTGTTAAATATATTTATAGATTATATACATAAATATAAGCAGTATTTGGTGCGTTTAGTTTTTTCTGTAATTGTATAAACATTTTATTTTAACTTTTTGTTTTTGTCTTTTTGTTTATTCATTTTTTTATCGTCGATTAATAAATGAATTTATTTTTTTCTTCGTACTGCCAAATTAATTATATAAATAATTTGTATTTTTATTGGACTCATAAAACTTTTAAAGTTATTTTACTAGCGTTTAATATTTTATATAAATTAATTAATAAATTTTTATTATCGCTGATTAATAAAAAAAAATTCATTTCTTCTCCGCTTTAAACTATTAAAATAATTAGGTCTTGCCCAATATTCCTGGTCCCGTGGCACTCTATTTCAATGAATAAATTATCAAATCTGTAAATATGTTACTGATTTTTTTTACAAATTAACAAATTAAATATTTTTATTTGTTTTTATTTTTTAATTTATTTTGTAATAAATGAATATTTTGGCACAAAATTAAAAAAAGGGATAATTAAAAGAATATTGAGTTTATATGTAATAAAAGTTAATTAATTTTATCTTATTTTATTATATCATACATATTAAAGTATTAAAATAATAATTTCTGTCAATTGATGCTATTAATATTATTATCTCGATTTCTATTTTATGTTTCTATTAATTTATTATTTTTTCATTTGTATACTTAATTAGAAATTTTTATTTATAATATATGAATTCAAACATAAAAAATTGGTTTATTCAATTTTTTTTAATTTGCGAAAAATATATTTTTAGCGCTTTAATTTTTCATTGGAATGTTTTGCCAATTTGCCAATAACATAATATAATTAATTTTTGGTAATTTTTGTCCAATGCCTCCGGGAAATTCTTTGAAAATTTGATTGCACTTTGTTAATTTTATTGTAGAATTTGCAGCAAAAATTGTTCAAATAAATAGAATTTGTAAGAAATTTGTTTAAAAATAAAACTGGCACTAATGCCAAAATATACAGGCACGGATTAGGTCGCTGGAAAATTAATGTAAACAAATAATGTTCTGTCTGCTTTCTAAAATAGAGAAAAAAGGAAAAGATTATAATTCTGAATATCCATAAAACTAATGAACTAATAGTATTTGTTCGTGCATTTTTTTTCAACTTTTTCGCTAAAATTTTTTTGTAAATTTAATGAAATTTTCTATTATAATAATAAAATAATTTAATTTAATTGCATCTTTGCAAAGTTCTGACAATTTTGGTTGGAAAATCTGTAAAAAATGGCTCTTGCCTAACACATTAATATTTTTCTTGCTGTAATAATTTTAAAATTATTTCACTTTTAATAATATTCAAATTTAAATATTGCACATTTTTGTAAATTTCATGAATTATAAATAATACCTGTAAATATATTATTGTTTCGAATAACAAATTAAATCATTTTCCATGAATAATTTAATAATTATGTGTTTTTATTTTATATAGCAATATCAATTTTTTTTAGTTTCTTTATAGAAAACATTTTTTTTTAAATAAAACAATTATATAACTTGGTATGGGGTTTTAAGGAACAAAAAACTAAAAAAGGTAAAAAGACAAAAATAATAAAATTTCTAATTTCATAAACGCCATGATAGAATTATTCTCTGTTCTTGTTTTATTGTTGTAAATGCTTTTATTTTATAAATTTTACCGATACAACTAAAATAATTATTAACTGAATTTATTCCAATAGAATTTGAAAAATTTTTTTGTTTTATTTATTTTTATCTTTTAAAATATATTTTTATGCGAAAATATTTTACATGTTTATATTTTTTGATTGTTTAATTGGCCCAAATTTAACTTTTTACACTTAATTGCATTTTTTTTATATTCTTATTATGTATTTTTTGCTATTTACATTTTTTATTACTGTTAAAATTTTAAATTATTCAATCTTTATAAAATATTAAAAATTATAAATAACATTCTATTTTCAGCTTGGTCCTATATTTTATTTTTAATTACTTTTTAACTTTTCCCTTTTTTTATTTACATACCCATTTGAGCACTTTTTTAATTCGATTTTTATTAAATTATTTTTTATAAAATATATTTGTTATAATTAGTTAATTGTCATATATTATTTTTTGTTAATGATGGATTCTGGTCAAATTCCAAAAATATGAAATATGTAGTTTTAATTTATTAATGTATTTAAAAATTTGTAATAAAGTTATTATTTGTTCTTCTCATGTCTTTGGTCTTTATGTTTTCCTGGTATCTTTTATGGCGAAATATAAGTATATTTATTATTAAAAGTATAAATTCATATTAAAAATTTTTTATGTTAATTTCTTTTTAATATTTTTATTGCTGTTATAATTAAAATTATTTCAACTTTTAATAATATTCAATTTAAATATTGCAACTTATATTTGTATTTTTTTTATTTATCATGCTATTGTTCGTCGATTTAGACGACGAGGTGAGGTCTCTATTATTTTTACTATTTTTATCAATTTCAATAAATTTAAATATATTATTATTTTTTATTGTAATTTTTTTACGAATAAACAAATTACTTCATTTCCCATTGGTTGATTTAATAATTATTGGAATTCAAAAAACCAGATTTTACAAATTTTGGCTTAAACTTTTTTTAAAAACTCAATGAAGTTTTTTGGAATTTTGCAAGCTAATAGAACATCAGAAGGGCTCTCGAATTATACCAATATGGTTGAATTCAATTTCTTTTCATTTGTTTTTATTCTCGTCTTGAGGCTTTCTGTATTGTTGTTCATATGTAAGCATTAGGTATTTTTATTTGATTTTTTCATTATTAATAATTCTTGTCAAATTTCATTTCTTTTTCATCAATTTATTTTCCCTATAAATATTATTTTCTTTTTTTTAAATATTGTTATTGGAAATTTAGTTTCTATAAATTCACGAATAACTCTGAGTATTTTGTTTAAATCACAATCTCGTCCTGTTTCTCACGCTATTTATCTTCTTGAAAAGGTAACTTAATTTTATATTTTTTTCCTTTGTTAAATGATTTTACATTTAAAAGATATTAATTTATAAATATTTTCCTTTTATTCTCTTACAGTAAATGTAAAATTGTTAATCCCTTTTTCTTGTTTATTATATTTATGCATTTAATTAAGCTTTTTATAATATCAGTTTTATTTTAATATTTTTTTTTATTTTCAAATAAATTTTAAAAAATACAAATAAAATTTTTTAGTTTAGTGAAAATCGTTCTAAATTATTAGAATAATTATGAATAGTGAAAAATTCGATCACTTTATAAATATTTGCGTAAATATTTTGTTTTTAAAGTTTGTTTTATTTTTAATTTTTTGACTCCAATAAAATATTCATACCTTCAGCCTCGATCGCAACTTTATATATGTATATATTTTTTGTGGTTTAGTGACAAAGGAACCACAAAATAATAATTTAATTAAAAAATAAAAATATGAATCATGAATCATTTAAATTATTTGTGTTCAGCCTTTATTTCTTTGGTACTGAAATGTCCATTTTCACTGGCATCCCGGTTTTTGTCAAAAATCCCGGTCCCGCTCAGCTCTATTTTAGACACAACTCATCAAGAGCACTCAAATGATAGAAGGGAAGGGCCGTTCAAAATATTATTCAAATAATTAAATTTAATTATTTTAAATTGATAATTTACTTTATCACAATATTTTAATATTATGAAAAACAATTACAAAATTAATTAAACTGAAAAACTACGATTCTCTCTTGCATTCTTTTTCTTTTGCTTTTGATTTTTAGAAATATTTTTCATTTTTGTGCCTGTTTTGAGGGTTTTTTAAGACCTGCTTATTTAATTTTTTGAAAAAAATCTCGTTCGAAAATATTGGAGAGTCTCCCTCCGGGTTGAATCTCGTTCTTGAGGTCAAGTCTCAGTTTCGTGAATAAATTCGACGGATCTTCAAGAAGCAAAATTTTTTGCTCTATTAAGTTTTTTAAAGTTTTATTTAAGTTCCATAAATATAAATAATCTATAGGTAATTTTTAAATATTTTGATATTAAAATTGAAGAGGTATGAATATTTTAAATAATTTATTTTTTATTAAATCCAATTTTTTATTTTTTTTAAATAATTTTTTCTAAAACAAATTTAGTTATATTTTGCTATAATATTAATTATTTTCTTTGAATTTTTTTTTATTCTCTTGTTCTGCGCAGGTTATTGTCGTATTGTGGTAGTTGCCCGTTTTATCTTAGAAAATTGTGATAAAAGCTCAAAATTCGCTAATTTCTTTAAGTATCGGTACTTAATTATAAAAATTTAATTAAATGATTTTTTAATACTTTATTTGCCAATTATTTGTATCACAATTCTTTTTTTTTGAGTGTCGGTATTTTGTGATAATCGCTTTTCGCTAAATTGAAAATCAACTAAGTTTAAAATTAAACTTTTTTTCTCTCAAATTTTTTAAATTCTCTGATATACTTATTTATTTATATTTTAATTTTACATCGTTACTTTATTTTTGTAGTATTTTTTTAATCAGATTACGTAATAATATGCAGAAATAATTTTCACTTTTTTGTAATATTTTTTATCTCAAAACATTTTAATAATACAAACAAATCTTGAGTAAATATAATTTATTTTTAGTTGATATTTAATCATTATTATTATTCTTATTCTTACGCATCGATAAGAAAACTCAAATAAATAATTTATTACTTAATCATTTATTTATTTTTTAATGATTAAATTGCTCTAATGAATTATTTTTATTCTTTTAACCAAAATATTTTACTAATTTTTATTTTTAAATATACTTAGAAAAAGTAATGTGAATTAATTTTTAAATTTTAAATATTCATATTTCACATTTTTCATTTTTAATAAATTTTAGAATTGATTTTAAATATTTATTTAACACAATTCTTTGGCACTTTCGTTTTATTGTTTTTTGATTTTATTCTCGTGCTGTATTTGAACGTTTTTTTCCCGCTCTTTGGAATTTTGAGTAATTTTCTTTTTTTCCTTTCGTAAATAATAAAATTAATATAAAATTTTTTACATTAATTTATAATTTTTTGATGCAATTTATTTTTAAAAGAACCCTATTGCCTATGAAATAGTGAAAATTAAAATTTTATGTCGTGTTTTTCTTAGCGTTTCAATAAGCAATTAATTAAAAATTCATTTTTTGGGCCTCTTTTTTAATGTGGCTATTTTTATTTTTATGATCTTTAAAAATGTTTTTAAAATCTCAACTTAAAGCTTGTCTTAATGAGATAAAGTTTTTAAATTGTTTTTGAATATTCATTTATTTATTTAAATATGATTAGGCTTGGAGGGCGACTACGGACCGGATACGTATAAAGATTTTTACGGATCCGTAGTCTGTAATCCGTATTTTTGGGCCGATACGGATTTTTACGGACTACAGATTTTTAGTCCACATCCTGATCCTGATCCGTATTTATTAGTTATGGATTACGGATTTTTTTAAACTGCACTTTTGTTGAATATTATTTTAATTTTCATTTATTTTTCTCCAAAGCACTTGGAAAATTTTTTACTAGATTGGAAAAAAAACCAAAATTTTTATGCCAAAAACTTAAAATCATTACGATATTGAATTTTATTTCGTTAAAATTTACGAAATTCCATTTCCTTTTTTCAATTTGGAGCATAAAATTTTATATTTTTGCTTTTTTTATTCATTTTTTTGATATTTCAATTTGAAAATTAAATTTTAATTTAATTAATTTTTTAATCACTCTTTTAGATAAATAATTAATTCTTAATGCAAAATAACATCACTATAATAATATTTATTGTGTTTCTTATGCTATATTTATTTTTTACACCTTTTCTTGTTTCTTTTCCTATTGCTTTTACTTTTATTTTATTCTTTTAAATCGCATTTTTGTTAACTCGATTTTAAATCCGAAAAATTTTTCAAATTAATAAGTTATTTGAGTTATGTTGATGGAAAATTATGATAAATGAATATTTTACAATGTTTTAAATAGAATATTGAAAATAATTCCTTTTTAGCATTAATTTTTTTATTTTATACAAATAATGCATCGACAAAGAAATAAAATTATTTTCATTTTCAAATACACACAAAATATGTTTTATTTGTTTTAATTAATTGAATTCCTAAATTGGCTTTTTCATCTTAGATTAAATTTATGTTAATTTCTTATTTATGTGTTTATTATTTTTAATTAAAATGTTATTTTTTATTTATAGTTTATGTGTGTTAAAATTCATTTTTTATTTATTTTTATCTAATGATAATTTTTTTTATAACTTTTTTAAATTGTTTTACATTTTGCCGAATTGTTTTTTTGTTTTTCTCCTTTTTCTGTAATTGTTTGAAATGTAAAAAGTAATATGGGAAAATGTCTGGTTGATCCCGGTCATGGCTTTTCTCGCGATCCCGGTCCCGGACGAAAAAAAAGGTCCCGGTTCCGAATTTTAGGGTCCCGGTCCCGGTTTTTGTCAAAATTCCCGGTCCCGTGCAACTCTAGTTTATATGATAAAAGATGACAATGGTTTTTCCCAGAATATTTCTTTTTAGAAATTGGCTTAAATTTCTTTTTATGTTAATTTATAAATTTTTCCTTATTTTTGCCAATATATTTTTGTTAAATTTATTTTAATATTAAAATTTATTGGTTTTTTTGATGTTCTTTGATTTTATGCTATTATTTTAAATATTATTTGACCAAGTTTTCAATGTTTGGGCAAATAAAACATTTTAAATTCATTTAAAATGATTTAATTTAATGGCAATGTTAATGTAGTTATTTTGTTTTTATTTTTTAATCTTCTCGTGACAAACACACCAAATATTTCAACTTGTTTGAACGAAATATTAATTTTTCATTTATTCGAATAGTAAAATATATTTCAATTGCCTGCTATGAAATATTCCTTTTTTATGAGTTGGTCATTAAATTTATAAGAAAATATTGTTAATGTTAATTTAAATAAAGTTAAGGCATTTAACCTTCTACAAGAATTCATATGTAAAATAAAAGTAATTTTTTTTAGTTTATTTGAATTATAATTGGAAGAAAATAAAACAAAAAGAAATTTTATTTATTGCAATTTCGGAATACAAAATTCATTTTATTTTCAATCATTTTTATTATTTATTCGCGCACAATTAAAAAACGACTTAAAAAATCAATCGAATAATCAATAGTTCAAATTTTGGAAGAATGTTTTCTAAATCATTTATTTTTCTTCTATTAAATTTTATTTTTATTTAATTAAATTCTTATTCCCGCTTCGGCTTCCGACTCGGAGTCCGACTATTCATCTCTTTTTTTAATAATTAATGTAATTTATATATTAATTTTTGAATTTGATGGATTAATAAATTACCACTTTTAAATGTTAAGATTTTGTCATGCTAAAAGATGAAATTATTTGGATAACGCAAACCAGTAAATTCTATCAAAAATTTGAAATTTCTTAAAAAAATATATGCAGTTTCATCTTGTTTTTCTATTTTTATGCATTCTTTTATTTATTTATTAATCTATTTCCCCAAATTGTCACTGTTTTTTTTTTATTTCATTATAATTATAACAAGTAAATTTATAGTATTTATTTAATTTTCATATGGACTTAGCTGACTTAGCTCTTTGATAAGCTTTCTTTGCTAACTTTAAATTTTTTGTTCTTGGAATGATTTAAAATAACGTTTTGTAATTTTTTACATTTCTTTATTGTTCTTTTAAGAATTATTCACATTTTATTAATATATTTATTTTAAATATTGTTCATTTTTTTATAATTTGGTATTTCGCTATTTTTATTTATATTAAACTCTTGTCCCTTCTAGACGCTTTACAATTGTTCAGTGACTCCAATATGTTTTTTATTTGCTATTATTATGAAAATTTATATAATTTATCAAAGATTTTCAAATTAATTTGTTTTTCGTCAGTTTATAAATGAATGTTCAGCTGTTCTCTGTTTATTTGATTTTTTATATGATAATTCTATTTTTATCAATAATTATTTTTAATTGGATGAATATCTTGCTAAATCGCCCCCTCTGCCTTATTCTCTTCAATCCATTCAAATAATTCAAATAGTAAGTAAGATTAATAATAAATTAAATTTTAAAATATTGATATGTTATTTATTAATAAATTATACTTTATATTATTTTATTTCCATAATTTTAAATGTGAACTGATTAATGAAAATGATTATTTTAAGATAAAGTTTAAAGATTAAAAATATAATAATTATAAGTAATTAAAAAATTTTTTGTAAAAAATATAGACTAAAAACATTATAAGAAAATAAAACATTCAATAATTGATATAACAAAAAAAAATTATTATATAAGTATCTTTAAAAAAAGGAAAGAAACAGTTTATAAATAACTCATTTAATGGATATATGTCATTTCAATGTGTGTCATTTCATACTCATTTGTCAGTGAAAATGCGTTTTGGCGAGAATTAAGACTCCCAAAAATCACGAAAGTTGGCGAGAGGACGAGAGGCGAGAGTTTTTCAATTTTTCTGCAGCCTTATTTTTTACTCCAAAAAACTTCATTCATAAATAAAATCGTATAATTTGATATTATGCTAAAATTGAAAAATGCCAAAATAATTGCTAAAATAGTTGCCAAAAATTGGAACATAATTGCTCAAAAATGCTAATATTTCTCAAAACTCATAATGGTGAGCTTTTGGGAAAATGTGGGTCCGGCGGTATATTGTCGTTGGGGTTATGGACGGAAAATTCGTTTTGTACTCACAATTTTTGCAAAAATTATTCCGGTTTCTTTTTTAAATAATTACATATTTTCGACATGGTCACACCTCTGAATTATTACAACGTGCAAAAGCATAATTAAATTACTAACCATTTATCCAAAAATAAATGTGCTCAGATTTTAAAACATAGAGGAAGCAGAAAAAGAGAATTATTATGTTGCTTTTTGGCAAAATTTGAATATTTTTCTGACTACTTAAAAGTCAATCTTTTTGTTGTTTTAAAAACATTTTTATTATTAAATTATTCAAATATTTAAAAAATATAGAATTCTACCTATAATTTTTAATTTACATTAGGAATTTATAATTTTCTATTAATTGTTTAAATTTTTTATTTTCAATTTTATTTAATGATTAATTTTATTTTAAATTTTCTTGTCCAGTAGTCGCGTAATTTTAATAAAATTCTCAGTTATCGCATGTGAACTGAATAAATTTAGTTATTTTTTAAATTTATAAACTAGAAATATTTTATTTTTAAATGTTTTTACATTTTAATTTTAAAAGGTACAATGTAAATTTTTTTTTATTTAATTACAGACTATTTTAATTAACTTGTTATAATGAATATGATTGTAATTTTATTTTTAAATAATTTAATAGTATTATTTAGAAGTATATTTTTTGCTTGCTATTAATAGTTTATCCTTAAAATTTTTGATAATTACTCATTTATTTTCAGAAAATAATAAATATTCAAATGTTTTATTTATTGGTACCCCTTTTTATTAGAGCTTTTTCATAATTACATAGACAAAATATGGGATTCAAAGAAATAGAAAATTTCAAGTACATTTTTATGAATTGTTGCAAATTTCGTTTTGTAATATTTGAAAATTATATTTATTTTTTAAATATCTCATATTGTTTCTTTGTTCTTTGTAGCTTTTAAAAATCAAATTTTCTTTTTTATAATTATTGTAAGATTTATTAGATTCAATATTTTTTTCATTTCATTATAAATTTGTTCAGATTTTTATGATTATAAATAATAATAATAATAATTAGTTTTATTTCAACATATTTAATTTAAAATGATGATATTTATTTCATAAAATGTTTATTTTTTATAAAGATTGATGTTATCCAACTATTTTTTTAGTAAAATGAAACACAAATTTATTTTTATAAATATATCGACAAATGTTACAAAAAAGAATTTATAAAATAATTTAATTTTTTAGCAAATTTTTTAAAAACTAATTTTATGATTTATGATCAGGGTTCCCGGGTCTGAGGATTTATCTTCGATAATATTATTTATATATATTTTAATTATTTTTGCCCAATACAAAATCAAAATAAATTAGAATTTGAGGGAATTGAGGTACATTATAAAATAATTAATGTTTTGATTTATTGAAAATAATGAATATTTGATACAAAAAAACTTTTATTCGTTTTGAAATTTAAAAAAATTTGGTTCCAAAAATGTTTGAGTCGGAATTTTCTCTTTAATCTCGGGGGCCGACCCCTTTCGCAAAAAATTTTTCCGACCTACCCCCTTTTTTATTATATGAAACTAATCTCGTTAAAATTTATTTAAAGTTAAAATATTTGTTTTATAAGGTTTAAAAATCTTTGCTTATTGAGTTTTGCAACAGATTTTTTTCATTTCATTGCTATTTTTTAAAAATCTAAATGAATTTTTTAAGAAATATTTTTTGGATAATTTCATTTTACATAAATAAAGAATTGATTTTTCTTTGATATTAATAATCAAATATTTTTTTTTTGTTTTTTCAATTTTAAAATAAGCAATTATTTATAATTCATTCTTTTGGCATTGTTTTTTTTAAAGTACGACCATTTTATTTTTAATGATTTTTCAAATGCTTTTTTCAATTTCATTTCTGTATCTTGTTTTGTATGAGATAAAATTTTTAAATTTGTTTTATAAGATTAATTAGATGTTAATTAACATATAAATTGTAATTATTTACATTATGAAATGTCATTAACTTGCTGCTAAAAAGAAGTTCGTTCGTCGCTCAAAAGAGATATATTTTTTTTCAACTTTTTATTAAGATATTAAATTAAATTTATTCAATTTAGTAATAATTTTTGCATGGGCTTAAATGATATTATTTTTTCTTTGGTTTTTGTATTAATGATTTTATTGCTCTTTTAATTTTGTGGTGTCTGTTTTATTTATTGCTTCTGCTATTAATGATTCTGTAAGACATATAAAGTTGAATTTTAATTGCTTAAATTTTCGGGATTTATTTTTAAGAAGTAAATGAATATAATTTCAACCTTTATTAAAATAAATTATAATATATCAATTAAATTCGTTTTTGTTTTTTTTTTATTTTTTTGCTTAAATTTATAAAAGCATTTCTCTCTCAATCTTTAATTATTTTTACATTAATTTTAGATAATTTGTAAAGCCCGGACGGGCCCGTGGGCCCGGCGGGCTTTTACCTGGCGGACCGGTTCCGGGCCAGTTTTTTTTTGGAAAAAACTGGCTTCGGGATCATAAAATCCACCTAAAATATTCAAAATTAAATTTAAGATAGCAATTTTTGGTGAAAATTGATTAATATGAATATAAAAATTTTCCGCTGGCCCATAAAAATCCTTATTTTCTTAAAACCGAGTCAAAATCGCAAAACTTTGTTATTTTTTGATATTAATTTTTTTTTTTTTTTTGATATAAATTTGTTAACAATCACACTTAAATTTTAAAATTTTCCCCGGCGGCGCCTATCGGCACCGCCGAGTCCCCCCCCCCCTTGTACGCCAAATGTTTTTTGAAAAAAGGCGCCCGGTCAAAATTTTGGACCGGGCCCGGGACGCCTGGTAAAACGGGTTTTTTTGAACGCGCAGCCCGGTCCCGGTCAAATTTGTCGGGAATTTCCTCAGCGTTCCCCAAAATTAACAAATTTTATGGTAATATTTTTTTTGCTTATGTTAAAAAATGCCTTTTAAGTAGCGTGAAATTATTTTTTCTTTTTTCGTTCCATTTATTTTTCAATTAATATTAAATTTTTATAATTTTATAAAATTAAAAAAGATTATTTACGAAGATATATATTAAGTGGTAGTAATTTCCACTATTCATAAAAAATTATTTAATGTAATTTTTAATAATAATTATTATTATTTTAATTTTTAAATGTTATTAAATTAAATAGTTTTTTAATTAGCTTTTTTGTAAACATTCAATAAAATAAAATATTATTATTTTAAAATCAAATAATTTTATTTCTCATTTAATAATTGTGACATTTATATTTTTAGACATTATTTAAAACAAAATTTAACTTGATAATTCATTAATAGTTTAGAAAGCAAAATTTTAAATTTTTATTTATTATTATGACAATTTAGAATACAAAATTTTATTTTTCTTCTAATTACTTTTATTTATTTATTTCCAATAATTAAAAAGAAATTCAAAATTTTTTAATTTAAGGCGAGGCGATTAATTGTTGCTTATTATTTTATTTTTTTACAGTTTTATTTTTAATTATTCGCATTTATTAATTGTGTTTTTATTATTTTTAGATTAAATTTAGAAATATAAAGAACGGTTCTCGAATTCTATTCGGGATTCACCCTTTTTAAAGGAAAAAAGATAATTAAAGTTTTAGATTATAAAACATAAAGCCTGGCGCAGGCCAAGATCCCGCGCGGGATTTTGCTGGTTCCCAGTCCGAAATCACGCATTTTTTGGAAATTGCGCGCCACCAGTCCAATTTTTTTCAATATTGGTCATATTTATTTTTCTTTGTTTTTTTTAAATATAATTTTTTTTAATTCTAAAAAGCTCGTAATCTCGTAAAGACAAAAGGCTCTCGGTGCTAGGTCGAACCGAAAATAGTCTCAGTAGGGGCGAACCGAAAAATAATCTCAGTGTGGGCGAACCGAAAAATAATCTCAGTGTGGGCGAACCGAAAATAGTCTCAGTGTCAATAAAAATATTTAAATTTAGTTATTTTAAAGCAATGTTTTTTTAAATATGATAATAATGTTAAAAAATTTTAAAATAAAACAATAATGTAAGTCAGAGCTTTAACTTTTCTTCAATGTTTTTTCTTCATAAATACTGCTCAAAATAAATGTTAACTTTCATATCATTAAAAAATGCAAATAATTTTTGAATTGTAACATTAGAGAAAAAAAAGTATAGTGATGCAGTAAAATTTATAGGAAAAATGCATTAAACGAATGAAAAAGTTAAATTTACTAAAATTTTGGATGAAATTTCAGAAGAAAATTAGTAGATTTGTTTTTTTAATGAAAAATCCTCTACAGTAGTAAGCTTACTCTATCAATTTGATGACTTCAAGATTTAAAATTAAAATTTTCGTTCGGATTTAATTTTTTTTTTTTGATCGGGAGTGAGAAAGTTTTTATTTTAATTTATTTTTTTAAATAATTGTCTAATTAAAATTTATTATTTTTCGTGACCGAATTAAATTGTATAATTAAATTTAAATATTTTTATTGACATTGAGACTATTTTCGGTTCGCCCACACTGAGATTATTTTTCGGTTCGCCCCTACTGAGACATTTTCGGTTCGCCCACACTGAGACTATTTTCGGTTCGTCTCACCACGAAGGCTCTCATTTAAGCGCTAATTTGTAAGTATTTAAATGTTTAAGAATTTTTACAAATTTCAGTGGTTTTATGGTGCTACCCATCAAAATGGGCGTTAGTCAAAAAACCATCAATTGGAAAAATTTTGACAGAAAATTATTCATAATTTCGAACAAAATGCATCTTTATTATTTTGATATTTTTCGGTCGCTCAAAGTGTTTTCTATAATCCTGCAGAATTTTCAAAAAATTCTTTAAGATTAAAAAATTTATGATCTAAGAAGCTCAAAAAATTAAGTTTTTTTTGTACATTTTTAGTTCATAACTTTCTTGAAACTTAACGAAACTTTGTGAAATTTTGTAATCTAATAGAAAACACTTAGGGCTATCTAATTGTATCAAGATTTAAAAATTAGATGCTTTTGAGCAAATTTATATCAAAAAATATTTTCATTTGATGGTCGTTGACTAATGTCATAGCACCGTTTTTATTCTCTCTGTTAATTTGTATATTTTTATAATTTGAAATATTGGTTTTTTGTTTTTTTAACTTATTGTTAGACAATTCATTGTCAGTCGATCAAATAGTTTGTCTTTATTATAATATTTAATTTTTTCAATTTTTGCTGTTCTAAATGTATTAATATACGGAATGGCGGACTGATAATGAGTTTATATCGTTTATTTATTAATTTCATTATAAAGAAATATTTTATTAAAGTTATATATAATTTTACATTATTTTCTTATTTTCTTTCAATTTTTGATATCTCTCTCTCCTCTGGATATAATTTTGATTTTTGAGAATAACTAGACTTTGAATATGATTTTTTTCTGGATCAGATAAATTAACATTTTTAGTTGCATGCTTTTTAAATGATTTTACCTTTCTTAAAAGATTCAAATTTAATTTTGTCAATTAAATTGGTTATTTTTAAGGTTTCTTTTAATTTTTTGAAAATTAATTTTGCTTGACATTTTTTTCATTTCATTTATTCTGTTTATTTAAGAACAAATGGAAGCCCCTGGTTTAAAGGCCAGCTTAGACTCACTCATACTGGCGCTAACGAAATCAGATGATTAAAGTGAAAAAAAGAAGATTTACGAGTATTTAAAAATAAAATTGAGTTTTTCATCAAAATAAAATTTTGATCACTACCCGATCGGGGTCCCCAACCCCCGACAATTGAGCCCCCCCCCCCCCCCCCCACCCGACCCGACCCCGCGATTTGTCGCCCCCGAGCCGCCCGACCCGACCCGAGACGTTTTTTGGGCCTATTCCCCGCCCCGACCCCCGACATGTCGCCCCCCCCCCCGAGGTCTCCGGCCCCCGACATTTTGCCCCCCCCCCCTCCCCCGAGGGGTCGGGGAGCAACCCTAATTAGAAATATTCCCTTCTATTTTCAATAATGTATGTCATTTAAATTTTAAGCTAAATAATAAATAATTAAAAAATATTATTAGTTAATTTTTATTATTTTCCATTTATTAATTAATATTCGCTAAACTTATTATTTTTATTTTTTATTTAAATCGAACATATTAATTATCTTGTTGCCAATTTCAGTACCTTGAAGTGTTCCTTTAATTATTTTAACTAAATTTTGAAAAAATGTCGATAAGCATTTAAATTTTAAATAAAAGTCCGTCGTTTGATTCTCAAAAAAATAGTTTTGATTGACAGTTTATAAATTTTTTATTTGTTTTATTTTATTAAATAAAGGCCATAATCAGCCACTAATATAATACGTCATAAGCCTTTTGTTAATATTTTTGTTTTGTTTATTTATCTTGAAAATTAAACATTTTTTAATGCTGTTATAATTTAAAATTATCTCAGCTTTATTCAGATTTTAACATTGCTGATTATTTATAATATGATTAAGATTATAATGGTATTTGTTTCTTTTATTAAATCTATTAATTTGTTTATAGAGCACAAAAAATATGCAAAAAATGCAATGTCGTAGCTTGTCCCGACATTGCGGCCTGACACTTCGCCTTTGTCCAAAATCGCGTTCAAAATTAAGTTTTTTCAATCCCTAATCGCTTAACAAAATAAATTCTTAATAAATTAGAAGACAATGTTTTCTTAATTTTAATGCAGTTTAGGCTATTAGGGCTTAGAAAAATGCTTAATCCGATTTTGGACATAAGCACAAATGTCGGAACCGCAAAAGTCGGCCGCAAAAAAAGTCTGTTCTTCTCCCACGCAGAAATTTTATAGTCTTCGTAGAGGATTAAATATTAATAAATTTAATCTTTTCCTTTTTTCAATTTTTATTTTTGTAAATTTATTTATATTCTATGCTTCTACTTTTATATCATAATTTATTAAAATATGATTTTTTCATATTTTAATTTGATATATTTTTTGTTTCAGTTCATTATTAGTTTAATTTTTAATTTAAACGAATTTTTTAATGAAGTTAATAATTTATAATAATTTTTTAAATTTGATATAATGAATTTTATTTTTATTTTTTTTGTTTTTTCAATAATTAATATATTAACTTTTAAAAATGAAAAATTTTAAAATAAAAAATTTAAAGTTTATGTATTTTTTTCATTTCTTATTTTAAAATTTCTATAATATATTTCCGAGAAGGTTTTCGTTTATTATTGTGTGATCGGCCCCTTTTCTGCGTTTTTATCAACAAAAAAAAAACGCTGTTAAATAATTTAATTAAATTAAAAAATTTATAATTCGTTTTTTCTGTAAATATATTTTTATTTATTATATTATTTAATTTATTTTTTTGCTAAATTTGATATATTTTTTCTTCTTTTTTTTTTGGTTTATTTTAAAATTTTCATATTTATTTTTGAGTTCATTTTTATACAGGGCACCCAAGTTTTTTTTACAAAATAAGATAAAATGGCTCAAAAACTAAGATTTGGACCAACAAAAATAAGATTTTTTTCTAATACTAATAATAGGGCCATCGAAACGCAATAAAAACATGAAACATGACTAAACAAATATTTATTAGACTAAAAACTAGGGCCTATCAACTTAAAATTTTAAAAATAATCATTTGAAGTCAAAAATCAACATTTTGGAAGATTTATTTCAACTGAAAAAATCTATAGAAATTTTGCAATTTTAACAGATTTTCACCAAAATTAAATCAAATTACATAATTTAAATATTCGCTCATAAAAGCTTTTCTGAAAAAACAGCGCAACAAAAGATTGATTTAAAAAAATTAAGAGATTCAATTAAATTTTAAATAAAAGTTTGGCGTTTAATTTTAAAAAATTATTTACTTTGAAAATTTGTATATATTTTTTATTTCTAGAAGCCGTTTTTAGTATATAAATTCCAAATTTTATTTATTGGGCTTTTCGTTTTATCATTCAATTTATTAATAAATCTTTGTTGCTTTTTATGATTTAGAATTTATTTATAAATTAATTTATATAATTGGCTCTTTAAAAATAGATAATAATTATTTATTTAAATTCATGCTCTTTAATAAATTATTACAATATTTGCTTTTATAAATATATTTTTAGATGATATTAATTTATTTAAATTATGCCCTCGTCATTGTAACTGTCTAATTTGTAGTCAATGGATCCATAATAGCGCTTTTTATTGCTTGCATTTTTATACGTTATTAATTGATTAATTAATTTTTAATTCACAAAGCATTAAGTAAATGTGCTCTGGTATTCTGATTGTTGGCTTATTTAAAAAAATAATTATTAATTTTTTTTTAATTTTTGATTTATGTTTTATTTTAATTTTAACATTTCATTCAATGAATTCATTCCGGCAAATTGCCTTTTTTTTCCAATATTTTTTTTTGGTGTTTCTTACGCATTCGATAAGAAAATTCAAGAGTTTTTTTGCATATTTATTAATTTATTTTTCTTAAAAATATGTTATATTATTTACAATTTTTTTTTAAATATCCCGGTCTTTTATTTATTTTTTGGATTAATTGTTAAATTCATTTTTATTTTTAAAATAAAATGTTTATCAAATTATAATTTTATTTATATTGAATAAATATTCGGAAATATATTTATATATACAAAACAAAATTTATTTTCCAATTTAATATTTTATTCTATTATCGTATTCATTTCAACATTTATTTTTCTATTTTTTTCATCAGTAATAAATTAATTTATTTTAATTTTTTACTGCCAACTTTCATGTTATATTTTTCTTTTTTTTATTCTCATTTATCTGGATCGCATTTATTGTCTATGACGATTTGGGACTATTTGAGCTATTTGTTTTTTATTTTTTGCTTATTTTTAAAATTAATTTTTTCTTTTAAAAATTCTCCACAATAAATGCATATTTAAAAGAAATACGAAAATTTTTCTTTAAGTTATTTAACTTTTGTGCGTTATTATTATTTGTTTTTATTTGGTATTAATTGAAGAATTAATAAATATAAATGAATTAAATTTTAGTTTTGATATGCCATTAACTAATTTCGCTATTTTTTGGAAAGTTTGTTAATACGCGTTTTTTCTTTACATCGAATTATAATTAAATATTATTAAGTTAATTTAAAATCATTTTTTAGTTTGTAATATTTTTTAATTTGCCAGCATTATAATTATATTAAAAGTATTAAACTTATATTTTTTATATAAATTTTTTGAATTAATTGATTAATTAAATTAAATATAAAAAATTTGTTTTTCATCCAAAATGAAAAATTATTTTTGTTTGGTACTGAAGATGAGAATGATTGGAGAAAGTTTGTAGTGACAGTAATTTATAAAAGGAATTTTTACATAACTTCTTTGCAATGCCAACAGATCCAAAGGACGGAAAATAACAGACAAAAAATGTTACGCTAATTGAACATCAAAAATAAAATTAAAAACCTGTAGAGTACCTATAATCGCACATGCCAAAATAAATGAAAATATGGAAATGGTTATTTATCCTACCGAACTGTAAAGGCGATCCAATTGAGAAGCTATTAGCAGAACAGATATTAGGCTTAAAATCAATTTCAAAAATTCAATTTTTAAATTTTGTTCATTAATTAAAGCAATATTTAATAAATTACATCGAAACAATTTTTAAAAATGTTTAAAATATAATATTTTCATTAAAAAAATAATGAAAGTTAAAATTTTAGAAAAAAAATCAAAATTTTTTTCCGTTCCCGGCGGGATTCCCGTTAAAATTGACGGGATTTTTACGGGAACGGAAAAAAGCGGGAATCCCGTTCGAGAATCCCGCCACGTTCTTTTTCGTTTTCCCGTTCCCGGAAAAATTTTTTACCGGGCTCTATTTTTTGAGTATATACAGTAATTGGTTGAGAGTAATATCTAGTACTATTAAAAATTGCATAATTTTATTTTCCGATTTAATAATATGCAAAATGAATGCAATTTGAAATTTAAATTGCAGATATCATAAAGAAAATTGCTATATAATAAAAGCATTTAAATAAATCCCCATGGTGTCCAATTCAAATTAATTAATGTGAGCTTTTTTAATTAAGGATTTAAATGACAATAGCATAAGCAAAAATTCAATTAGAAATAAAATAAAAATTGCAAATTTAATCTTGCTTTTCCTCCCTTTGTATTAATCAAATCGCAAAAATTTTTGGCAGGTCCAACGGAGTTGGGCCTTATGAACGAACGGACCGATCAGTATTTTAATTGTAAGTGATTTTTGGCACCAAAAAATAAGTTTCAATAAATAAATAAATGTTTAAAATGTAATTTTGATTGGGTGGCGTAACTTAACACAGCGAATGTTCCAATGCAAATTAAATGTAAAATTGGAGGGATGGTGCAAAATTGGAAATTATTATTTCTCGTAAGGAATCGCTGCCAATTCCGAAAAAACCAATGCAAAAAGTTCGTAAATTTCAATGAATTGCGGTTTTTATCAATTTATATTTTATCACAACTTTTTTCCGTTTCTATTTTTTTGGCCTTTTCATTGCTTTTTATGCTAATTCAATTTGAGAATTAAACAGCTTTTTAATTGGTTTAGTTTATTTTTAGCTTGTTTAATCTCTACTTCTTCTTCTCTGATTGGTTCCCAACAAAAAAATTATGAAATAAATATTTTATATTAAAAAATACTTTCCATTATTGAAAATGTTTTTCATTTTGAATATAAGTTAAATTATTATTATTTGTCAATTAATTCTAAAAATGTGAAATATTTTTTTATTAAACAACTCTTCACATTTTAATTGAGCTCAAATCCCAAAAAGGGTTTTTAATTATTTAACAAAATTAATAATAGATTTTGTCAAATACACATTTTTGTACATTTTTAGGTAAACAATATTATATTTCTTTATTATTTGATTTTGTTTATTTATTTTATGCTCTTATTATGAGTTTTTATTGAATTTTAAAATTATTTACGATTTTATTTTCGGTGTTGGAAGCCCATCGAAAATTGGCCTATGATCCCCTCCCCTCAAGACTCCTTCGCAAAAATTCTGGTTGATTGACCTACGCCCTTTTAATGTGTTTTTGATTTAAAAAAATACATTTGAATTAATTACATTTAAATTTCTCGGTTCCCGAGTCGAAAAATTTCTCGGGTTTTTTGGGTCTTGGTTCTCTTATCGTTTCCAGGGGTAATTCTTCTGCAAAAGCTTCGAAGTGATTAAAGATGATTTTTCAAAATAACTTTTTATAGTATTGTAAAGAAAAAGTTGAAAATTGACAAATTTTCATCTTTTATTAATCCATTAGAAACTTTCTTTGTTTTTTAAATTATTAGATTATATTTTCCTGTTTCTTTCAAAATGATTGTCTCATATTTTTTCGTCGGAATATGTAAAATTTCTTGCATTTTTTATATTCTTTTCCATTTTTTCTATAATATAAATGTAAGTTTTACCCACTAGAATATTTTTTTCTGTTTTATTTTTGCTTTTTTCTATATTCATTTTATATCGCTTATTATTTTAAATCTAATTTTATTTATTCGCTTTATATTAAAATGTTTAATTCGCTTTATATTAAAATCTTTATATTTAAATATTGTTTGGTTATTTTATAATATGGAATGTCTCTTTCTCTATTTTTTTTATGTTAAACTCTTGTTTCTCTCTCTACGGCTTTGCTTCTCCATCACGCGTCACTTTAATTTAATACATATATAAATTTTACTTATTTATTTTTTTAATAGATTATTATGCATAAAATAAGCAGTGTTTTTTCGCTTTTTAGCTCTTTGATTAAATATATTATTTTATATTGTATATTTAGTATTTAAATTAAAATTATTTCTTATTTTTGTGTGTTGAGTTTTAAAATTCATTAATTAATTTTGGTCTCATAATTTTTTTTTGAGCTTTCTCTCATTTGTTTAGCAATTTGTCGAAATGTTTTTTTGTTATTCTCCTTTTCTATAATTTTTTGTTTTCATAATCGTATTCTTACAGCCCTGTTAGTCAAACTTAGTTTATTTTCTCTCTAAGTGTTATTCACTTTTTAAAAAAAAATTTATTGGAAATTTCGTTTCTATTACTTAGGGTGGAACATAAGTTTTGATACCCAAATTTTTCCAATGTTTAAAAATTCATAACTTTTTTAATTCTTAATAAATTCATTTACTTTCTTTTTTATTTTGTAGATTGTTATGTTCTCTTTCATAATGACTTTTTTATCTTTTCACAAAAAAATTTTATGAATTAATTAGTCCCAAGAAAGCCGATTTTGGTGTCAAAATCATTGGAAAAATTTGGGTATCAAAACGGCTACCCGACATTTGAGGACTTGACATTTGAGGACCCGACATTTGAGGACCCGACTTTTGAGGACCCGACATTTGAGGATTTGACATTTGAGGACCCGACATTTGCGGATATTCCCGACATTTGAGGACCCGACTTTTGAGGACCCGACATTTGAGGATATACACAATTTCAAAAAAAAAATGAATGAAAATTTTATTTATATCATTAAAAAAAGAGAAAAAGCCATTCCCGAGGGCCATGGAAGAAAATTATAAATTGTACCAAATGCTGGTAAGCCCTTATCAATCTTTGATTATTTTGGAAAGTTTCATAATTCAAAAACAATTTAAGATTAATTACTTCATTAAATAGTACTTGTGTTTTGGTAATTCATGAAGATCCCCTTTTTTCTATTAACATGTGGAATCATTGTTAGGACCACAAGTCCAAACAAGAATGAATTTATAATACTTTTTAATATTCAGAGTCATTAATTATTGTTCTGAAGAAAGGAGAACGGATTGAATGAGTTTAACCAACTCTCAGGGGATAGTATTCGAGAAAGAAAAAAACATACAGAGACAAGATTTGTTTATAGAACAGAGCCCGGAATTTTAAATCATTTTTATTTTCTTGAAAAAATTTGCTCAAAATCTGTTAACAAATCGCATTAGAATAATTTCATGAAAATCAATGAATTAAAAAAATTCGTCTATTTTTAAATATATTTTAATTTACAACTTTTTGTGTTAAATGCGTTCCAAAATGATCAAAGATTGACAGGAGCTTCCCAGCTGGTATAATTAATATCGTGTTCAATTGCTGTTAATCTGAGCAAAATGAATATTAGGATGACTTGTAACTCATTAAGAAAGAAAAAGACTGTTAATCTCCAAAATTAAATTTAAATTAATTATTTATGCTGTCAAAATATTTAAATTATTCGGTTGTCCTTAATGCTTTTTGACACATTGCACCCGTTGGCCTTTGGGAAAGGCCTGTTTCTATTTTTTATAATGATATAAATAAAATTTTCATTCATTTTTTTTTGAAATTGTGTATATCCTCAAATGTCGGGTCCTCAAAAGTCGGGTCCTCAAATGTCGGGAATATCCGCAAATGTCGGGTCCTCATATGTCAAATCCTCAAATGTCGGGTCCTCAAATGTCGGGTCCTCAAATGTCGGGTCCTCAAATGTCAAGTCCTCAAATGTCGCACCACGATCAAAACTTATGTTCCACCCTAAGTAATTCTCGGATAATTGTGAGTAAAAGCGCTCCGCAGAAAATTTTTTCGGATAAAATTTCGTATTGGTTTTTGAACATGTAATAAAGAATTTGTCAATTGACCCGAATCCCGAAACACTTGTGATTTTTTAATAATTTTTTTTTATTTTTTTCTCGTATTTTCCACATAGCGTTGACGCGCTTCTGTCATTTCATCTGTCTCGTCAATGCAACAATCAAACGCGAAATCTTTTTATGGTTTGAAATTTTTAATTATGTTTTAATAATTCAAATAATTTTAATTACATTGTTATTTTTCCAACCATTTTCATTAGCCTAATTATTTGTTTTTAATTTAGAATTTAAATAACCAGATAATTGAAGCAAATATTCTCGAATAAAAGTAAATGTGCAAATTTTGGTAATTTTAAAATTTTTTAATATTAATTACTGAAAAATTATTAATGTTTAATTTAATTTTTCTATGATAGGGGCCATTAAAGGAAAATGACCCGCAAAAAATTTAAACAATTTTAATAATTATTTTTTTATCAACTTTAATAAATATATGAATTTTTAAGCTAATGCTTCTTTTTTTATATTCTAATATTCCGATTTTTCTTTTTAATATTTTAATAGCATTTAGTTTTTAATTTACATTTAAAAACTAAATGAATTGGTAATTAGTGAAATAATTGGTTTAATAATTGTAAATAAATTTATGCCTCAATAATGTTTTATAAAATTAATTATTTATAGCTGTTTAATTTATCAATGTATATTAAAAGTTAATTTCTTTTTAATTATAAATTAATGTTCAGCTGTTCTCAATTAATGAATGACTTTTGTAGAATTTTTTTATCTTGTTCTTTAATAACATATAAACAAATAATATATATTTGTAATTTTTTTACTTAAACTTTTTTATCATAATAATTTAAATGTAATTTTTTTCTTAATTTTATTTTTCATCAATTTATAAATGAATGTTCAGTTTTTTTTTTATTAATTTGATTCTTTTTATAAGATTATCCTTTTTTGTATCTTAAAATTTTTAATTGAATTAATTAATTTGTTAAATCGTCTCCTGTTGATTTTGTTTGGAAAAACATAATGTTAAATTATTTAAATGTTCTCTTCCTTGGGCATAATTATATTATTATTTTTTGATAAATTATCAATTCCTTTACTTTTAACTAAATTCTTTAATTTAATTAATATCATTTAAATTTTTTTTTTAATTTTAATTCTTTCTTAATTTCCATGGCACTAGTAGACCGTAATTAGCATTGTTCTTCCAGCGCCTTTGAATTCATTTAAATATTTATATACTTATTTTTATTGTTTTAATAATTTTTTTTCATTTAAATTTTTGTTTTGTTTTTTAAATAAGTTTTTTCCTTCTGTTTTATTCTATTTTTTTATTAAATATAACAAAAAAATCATATTATTCCCAATAAAAATAAAATTTAATTATATTTAATAAAATAAATATTTATTTTTGAGAATATAATAATCATTTGACATTTTTTATGTCATTTTTATGCTTAATCGCGAACAAAATTTGCTTACAATTCAAAATGAACAGGATATTATTATATAAGTGCTGAACACCAGATGCACTTTCCGATTTTTATGATTTATTATTTTAAATTCAAGTTCTTTTTTCATGGAAATATATTAAAAAATGAAATTAATTGCCCTTTCATAATAAATTAATATTAAAATATTTCTGGAGGATTTGGGTTCTTTACATCGTATACATTTTTAAAATATTTTTTTATTTTAAAAAAAATTTCTTTTTTATAAAATTTAACTAGCATTTCTCAGAATTAATTGTTTAATTTTCTACTATTCTCAAATATTTTTATTCTATATTAATTGAAATAAATAAATAAATTTTTTTTTTATTTTTAATTTTCTTGAATTGTAAATTTATTAATTATTACTTAATTTATTTGTATCATTTTTCATTCTTTTAGTTATTTGATTTCATTTTTGATTACTTAATTTTAAATTTTCACGAATTAATATTTTTTCCATATTTTTAGCAAATTTGATTTTCAAATTCCTTTTTAACGATTTATTGTTTTTATATTCAAATTCTTTTTTCACGGAGAAATACAAAAAATGAAAATAATTATAATTTTCTTATTTATGTTAATAGCCTTAAGTTTAACTGAATTTTTAAAAATTGAATGTTTTAAATAATTAAAGGGAATAAATTGTTTAATGAATAGTTATCATTTGATTAGCATTAATGAAGTAGCTTTTATTTTTTTAATTTGATTCATATAAATTGTTAATTTGTTTTGAAATAATTTGCGTTTGTTTTAATTGTTTATAATATTTATTATGGAAAAGCTTAAAATTATGTTAAAGGAAAAATTCAAACAAAAATAAATAATTTTAAAAAGCAAATTTAATTTTCTATAAACTTTCGGTTTTTTAAATTCTCTCCAAAAATGAAAAGAAAAGTTTAAATAATTATTGAAGAATTAATTATTTAATTTTCTGACTATTTTAATATTCCATATTAACTGAATAAAGAAATCTTTTTTTTTCTAATTTTTCATTTCCTTTAGCTTATATTTTTACTCGTGTTATAGTTTGACTTTTTTAAATACGATTAATTTTTTATTCTTTATTAGAAGAATTTGTTTAATGTTCTTCTATTCTTATATGTATATATTTTCATTCGTATATTTTTAGTTTATTTAAAAATAATTATTTTTAATTTTCTTTAACTCATGTATTGGGTCATGTGTTACTACGCACCCTTCATGGCTAAATTATTTATATATTTAGTTTAAGAGCACTTCGATTAATAGTTTTATTTTTTGATTTTTTTTATAATCTTCTGAGATTTCCATTTTAATAAAAATATTAATGTTTTAATGTTGTTTATTTATTTTTTTAATTCGGATTTGTATTTGGTTTTATTTAATCGCGCACCTTTAATTCTCATTTTTCCATAACTACAAAGTTCGTAACCGTACTAACATTTTGTCAATAAGCCTTTATTTTATTGATACTTTCATAAATATATCAAATAATTTTTTATAATATATTTGATAATAATTTTAATTACAAACCAAAAATATAATTCCGTGAATTTTTTTATTTTTTTTATAAAATTATTCATTTATGTTGAATTTCAAAATGAAAAATTTAAAATTTTTTATATAAATATATAAATAAAAATAATAATTAATAAGCAGAATTCTTTTCATTTTGTTTATAATTGCTTTTAGGAATAACTAAAATTATTACTATATTTAATTATATTAAACATTGTTTGTTGGCTGTTAAAAATACATTAATTAGTTTTATCTCATGTTCTATAAGGTTATTTATGATGATGATACGCACTAAAAAACTATCCATTAAGTGATGTTAGTTTATTTTCTTTTTTATTTTGTTTCATTCTTTTTTTTTAATATTCTATTGTATATTTTAATGTTTACATTTTTTTTATCGCTTCTTTAATTACATAATTTTCAACTATTTTATTTATTTATTAATCTTTTGGTTTTTATCCGATTCTCTCGCTTGATTCTCTTGAGCATTAATCTTCGACGCATAATTTTATATTAAAGGTATAAAATCATTTTGATTTTGCTTATTTTGTTGTAATTATTTTGCTTCTCATTAATTTCTTTTTTTTTTCCTAAATTCTTTTCAATTTCTTTTTTTGCAATGATAGAATAAACCGTTTATTAAACAGTTTCATCATTTTTCGTTTTTTATTTTAAAATAATTTTCTTTTTATAATATTTTTTAAAGATAAATTGTTAATACTTCTTTCACTTTTTAACTGTTTAATTTTTAAAATTTTATTGTATTAAAATTGTATAGAATTTTAAAAAAATCAAAAAAAAAGAAAATGTTAAGAAGATCAAAACCAGAAATTGTTAACATACGTTTTAATCTATTATTTAAAATAAATTAGATTTTAATAGCGTTTTGGGTAATTAAATCAATATAAAATATCAAAATTTTTATTTTAAAGGCATTCATTCGAATAATAATTTGCAGTAAAAATAGTTTATTTATTTCGAATTTTTGCATTTAAAAATAAATTTTCCTTCTGCCTAAATCAATCTTCAAAATTGTATTTTACTTAAAAGATAAAAAAAAATATTTACCGATCTCGCTTCATTTCAATAAAAACTTAAAAAGCTGAAAGTGTTCTTTTGCCAAGTGACGAGTGATAGAAGATGGGGATTTAAAAAAACGTAAATTTAAAAAAGGAAAATGAATAGTAAAAAACAAAGGAATGTACAATAAGCTAAAGGAAAATGGTTATCGAATTGGGCATTTTTCGTCCCAATTCAATAATAGAACATTTAAAAATTGAAACTCTAAAGGTTTTAAGCACGATTTAATAAATTCAAAATAATATGCTTCTATTTTTATATCTAATAAATTAATATGTAATTTTTTCATTTTTCAATTTGTTAAAATTATTTGCTTCGGTTCATTTTAAAGTTTACTTTCTAAACTTAATATTTTTAATAAAGTCATATAATGTTTATTTCTTATTTTCTTTAAATTCTTGTATTCGTCGCTGGATTATTGAGAATTTCATGAGTGTTATAATAGGTGTATTTTGTTTATTATTTCATTAATACAATAATTTTATAAAATTTAATTTACATACAAACTAATTTTTAAAATTTCCATAAATTATAATTTTTTTGATAACTTATCAATTACTTAGCTTTTTCACAATTGCATTTTATTTATTTATTTTTTGTTTTTTCCTATAACTCATATATATATTTTAATGAGTTGATTTATTAAATTATCACAAATTTATAACAACCTTATAATTCATTTTATTTTAGTCAAATTTAATTCAATTTAATTCATTTTTTGATTTAATTTAAAGATATTTTTTTTATTCTCTTGTTTTGAATCAAAAAAAGAAAATCACACACTCGACAGATGCATTTATTCATTTTTAACATATACAAAATATAGTCGATAATAATTTGAATTTTAAATAAAAGTCTTAAAAAATAATTTAGTTTGAAAATTGTCTATTTTTTTCGTTCTTATTTGGTTTATTTTAACATTTCCGTTTTTATTTCCGACATAATTTTTATTTAATAAAACATTTTATACAATTTGTCGGCCCCTTTGTGTAATTTTATCAAAAAAAACACGCCATAAAAGTTTTAATCAAAATTATAAGAAAATTATACATTGTTTTCATTCTGTAATTTATTCTTTTAATTTCTATATTTTGCATTGTTTTTTCATTCTAATTTTAGCACATATCTTTGAATTTCATTTGATTCGTTACTTTATTTAATTCAAAAAATGTTTTATTTAAGCACATCTATTGACCTAAATTAAAATATTTTAATTAAAATTATTTTGTTTACATATACAAAAATTATTAAATAGACCGAGTCAATGGGTACGGTCAATAGGTACGGTCAATCGGTTAATAATTTCTTTTCTCGTTTTTGATCCCATTCAATAAAATATTTAATTATACCATTTTATAAATATCTACTAATCTTCATCAAATTTATATATTCTTTACATTAATTTAATTTTCAATAAGTGTCAATTTTATTTTTAATTATGATTCAATAATTTATTTTAGTTTCTTATTTCCTTTAAATTCTTGATCTGTCTTACTCGATCTTTTGGTGCTAGGTCGTTTCGTAAAATCCGCCACCTTGGGCGTTTCGTAAAATCCGCCATTTTTGCGAATTTTTCGACAAAACACGGCATAACTTTGCTTGAAGGCAACCAAATTTTACATTCTTGGTACCTTTAGATAGCCAAGCTTTTTCTCTATAAGCCTGCAAAATTTCAAACAAAATTATATAATTTAAAATAAGTTATGTCAGAAACAGTACTTATTTTCATACAACTTTTTCTAAAGTTGACCAAATTTTTTAAAATTTTGCAGGCTTATAGAAAAAAAGCTTGGCTATTGAATAGTACAAAGAATGTAAAATTTGATTGCTGTTATGTAAAGTTATGCCATGTTTTGTCTAAAAATTCGCTAAAATGGCGGATTTTACGAAACGACCCAGCACGGATCTTTTCAATTGACGTGAGGTTAATATGAAATTTTTGTTTATTTTTTCATTAAAATTCGATTTGTTTTAATCAATTACGCTGTTTTGGTCTAATTATTTTTTAATTTTCTTATTTATATAATATTTCATTAATTTAGAAAATATTTTTCCATTTTAATGCCTATTTTGAGTGTTTTTATTTCCTTAAAGTGTGAAATTTTAAAGAGCAAAAAAAAATTTTTTAAAAAAAGTCTAAGTCTTGAGTCTCGTAAAGTTTTTGATCTCGATTGTCACTATATTTTCGACATCTTTTTTAAATTTTTATTTGCCCGTTAAAATATTTTAGCGATTGAGATGGACAATTAATTAAAAGAAAAATGTCGAGACCGAATCAAGAGAGACTCGAGAAGAGAATCGACCTCGAGATTCAACACGCGAGACCCAAAAAACTCGTGACTTTTCTTGAGTCGAGTGAGACTCGAGACCGAGATTTTAAAAAAAGCTTTTCTTGTACACCTAAAAACGGATTAAAAAATTTAAATACTTAAAAAATTAATTTTTTAAGATTATCCCAACAACCAGGAAGATTTGGAATTAGTGTTCCTCCACGGGCCATTAATACAAAACTCGTATAAAAAAACATTTATATTCAGATTGCTAATTTAGGTATTTTTGTTTTCTTTTCTTTAATCATGGTCTAGACGATGAAGAATAAGAAGAAATGATGATGGCGCCTTAATTAATATCTTTATTATTTTTATCAATATTAATATTTATTAGTCATTATTAATTTTTAGTAATTATTTTTCAGATTTATTTTATTGTAAGTTGGGTTGGTTATACTACTCGTTGCAAAAGCATAATTAAATTACTGACCATTTATCTAAAAATAAATGTGCTCTGATTTAAAAACATAGAGGAAGCAGAAAAAGAGAATTATTATGGTGTTTTTTTCGCAAAATTTGAATATTTTTCTGACTGCTTAAAAGTCAATTTGTTATTTTAAAAATATTTTTATTATTAAATTTTTAGAATTATTAGGGCTATAAGTGTATTTTTTATTTATGGTACCCTTTTTTATCAGGGCTTTTTCATAATTAATAGACAAAATATGGGATTTAAAGAAATAGAAAATTTCAAGTACATTTTTATGAATTGTTGCAAATTTCGTTTTGTAATATTTGAAAATTATATTTATTTTTTAAATATCTCATATTGTTTCTTTGTTCTTTGTAGCTTTTAAAAATCAAATTTTCTTTTTTATAATTATTGTAAGATTTATTAGATTCAATATTTTTTTCATTTCATTATAAATTTGTTCAGATTTTTATGATTATAAATAATAATAATAATAATTAGTTTTATTTCAACATATTTAATTTAAAATGATGATATTTATTTCATAAAATGTTTATTTTTTATAAAGATTGATGTTATCCAATTATTTTTTTAGTAAAAATTTTTATAAATATATCGACAAATGTTACAAAAAGGAATTTATAAAATAATTTTTTTAGCAAATTTACCATTTATTCTTTTAATAAATTGTTCTTTTATTCTCAAGCCAATTAATTCAAATTTTTATTTGTTTTTGTAAATTTGAAATTTAAATTAATTGGTTTTTTATGTTTTTCGACAGATTTTGATTAACAGGTTTTTTAACGAATGAAATGCTTTTCTCTAAACTTTTTTTGACCACTAAAATTTTTGTTCAATTTCTTTACAAAAACTATTATTACCTTTTATCTGTTATAAGTTAAATTTGACTTCCTTAGAAAAACTCTTTTTGAACTTTTTAAATATGCCTTTCGTAATATTAAAGTTTTAATAAAATTTGTTCACACTTGTAAAATTATAAAATATGGATATGCCACAAACATTCGCAATTCAAAGCGACCGACAAAAAATTTTGATATTTTACATTAAAAAGTTATAGTTCAAAAAGTCGGCTGGCGCAAAATCGACCCCGACCCGAAAATCCGACATCAACTATAAATTTTAAAAACAATTTTTGCTTTTTCAGTTCATATTTAAAATAATATAATAAACTTACAGAATACTGAAGTTATTAAATAAATTTTTTTTAAACCAACAAAAAAAAAAACAATTCTCGTAAATTTTTTAATGTTCTTATTATTTATTTCTCCATTTTTTTTTGTTTGTTGAAATAATTTTAATTTTTCATTTTAATAATTAAAATTTAATTCCTAGTTTTTTGATATATTCAATTATTTTGTTTTTATTTATTTATTCTTCTCGTGCGGTTGTATCTATCGGTTTTTTCACTTGGGGTAAAATCTTTGTGTTATTTTGTTAATTTGTTTTAATTTTAGAATATATATTTATTTTATTTTGTTATTTCGACTTTTTCAGTTTGCTTTAATATTTTAATTACCTTTGGTTTTATTAATTGCTAATGATCATATTATTTTTTGTGAATGTCTTTTTTATTGCTTCTCATTGTTTTAATGTTCTATCGTACTATTTTCATCTTTGTTTATCATTTATTTATTGTGTGCTGCCGCCGGTGATTGGCTGAACATTTTCTTTCGGTTTGTTGTTGAATAAAAAGGTTGAAATGGTGGCAAAGATTCAAAAAGTGAGCAAAAGTCACCAAACGGTGGCCAAAAAGCATCCTTGCAATTTTTAATAATTAATTAATTTTTTTAAATAATTTTGCTTTTTGATTTAATTTTAATACAGACCGAGTAATTAACGATTCACCCTTAAAAATTTTTATCTGTCCGGGAAATTGCCGTTAGTAAAGCAAACAATGAAAAAGAGAAGGGAAGAAGAAAATTTGTTCTTTCGATAAAAGGTATTATTGAAAAACATTTAATTATTTTGGTATCATTATATATATTTATATATAATGAATATATATAATGTATTTTGGTATCATTCAATAGCCCTTAAAGTTTTCCATCTATCTGCAAAATGCAGAAAATTTTATTGCTTTTCAAAAAAGTTATAACCAAAAAGCCTAAATAAAATTTTGTCTATAGCTTTTTACGAGTTGGCCTAGTACGAGTTGAGTTTTTACCGGCTCCTATCGGCACCGCCTCCCCCCTCCCCCCTTCCCCCAATGTTCCCAAAAAGTTTTTTGGAAAAAGCGCGCGCAAAAAAAAACATTTTTAAAAGTTAAAAAAATTCGTCGCTTGCCTTAAAATGGCAAAAATTTTGCTATTTTTGATGAAACTCTGTTAACAAAGTGCACTCAAATTTTCAAAATTTAACAACGATCCGTGCAAACAAATATATCTGTATGATATATAAATTACAAAAAACGATTCATTAATTGAAAATAAATTTCTATTAAAAATATTCATTAAAAAGAAATCAAGTTTATTTTTCCACTTGAACTTTACTTTACGTTTTATTTTTTACTTTTATTAATGCTTTTATGTTTGATGTTTTACTTTTTTTATTGCAATTTTAAAAGTTTTTCCACGTTTAAAATAACTTTTAAGATTTTGTTAATTATTTTAATTTGGATTTTTTCTTTCTGCAGATTATTTCGCAGTTTTATAACTAAGGCATAAAAAAGTGGAAAAACCGAAGCAAATCGATGTCAGAAATGGATTTAATAAGTTTTGTCAAAAAAATCATAACCCAGAAAATTAATTCAATTATGAAATCTCAAAAACTTTTGGAGTGATTGAAAATTATTTAATTTAAATTTGAATATTTACAAAATTAAAAAAAAAATCGTTTTTATTTTTTGTCCAAGAGATTTTATTTTCTCTTTTATTTTTAATTCATTTTATATTGCTTATTTAAATGTTTATATTTTTTATTGCTTTTTAAAATTATTTCCACATTAAATAGAATAAACACTCTGATCCCAAAATTAACAGATCTTCACAGAACAACTTCTCCTTCAATTGATTAATTTAATAATTATTTTCTAATTATTTATGGTGTCTTTTAATTAGTAATAATAAAATGTTGTTGTTGAATATAAATTTATAAATACAAATTAATAATTTTTTATATTTTTAATAAAATCCAACAAAAATCATAATAATTATGGGCAATGAAAATATGATATTTTTTGTTTTTGTTTTTAAATAATTGATAGTTTTCACCACTGATAAAAACGTTTTTTAAGTGAACTAATCTGCAAAAAAAAATTTGATTTAATTTATAAACTTTTATGGTTTATTTCACTCCGCAAAATTAATTCCAAAATTTGAAATTTCAAAACTAATTACTTGCTTTTATTAAATGATTATTTAAATTAATTAAAATAAACAATTGAAAATTTACTAAGTTTTCATCCGTTTGAATTTTTTTTAGGTTTTTTTTTTAAATTTATTGTGCCTTATTTATCAGATATTTTATATATATATTATTATTTTATTTTCATGTTATTGGATTTTATCTTTTTTTGCATTTTTTATTTACATCTCCCAAAAATTGACCCATAAATATCTTGGAAATGCTATTCATATTTCAGATGGCACTTTCAAAAATCTTTTTTATAAATGAGCGTTTATTTTATAAACATTTATAAATACAATAGAAATTTGTTTATTTCTGGCTATTCTTAAAAATGAATAAAATTTTATTTTGTATTTTTTGAATTATTAAAATGGTTACATTTTTAAATTTAACTGAAAAGTAATATATAATTATAAAAATAATTTTCTGGGCTACAAAAACGATACAAATTATTTCTATTTTAAAATTTTAAAAGGATATTAAATTAATATTTATAAAAATTCGGTCTCTGCTCATCACTGTCTGCATTTAATTTTCGGCGATTATTTATTTATTTAAACCCAAGGAATTAGAGAAAAAATAGTTTAAATGGCTGATTTTATGAAATGACCAATTAACTCTCCTCTTGATTCTCTCCGCTGTTACATTTTATTAAGAAAAGCTAATGAAAAAATGAATTTTAAAGTCATTTCAGTAAAAACTATTAGAAATAATTCTTTGTTCTTAGGATTTCTAATTTCACAAAAAAATTGATGATTTTATTATCAATTTATTTATTTTTATAATTTGAATTATTTTATGTAACTTTTAAATATTATACAGAAAGTGTTTTTATTCAATAAATAATTGTTTTAGATTTTAATTATGCTTTTTTCAGAAGGTTATTTGATTGTTTTGCTAAAATATTAATTATTTTGCTTTAATTTATCGCATAAAATTTATTAATTCTTTTTTTTAATTTTAATGTTCTCTTGGAGCTTTTGTGGCTTGATGTGGGCGTTGGCCGTTTTTATTTTATTAAATTGTGATAAATTGCTTTTTTATTATAATGAAACAAAGTTTAATATTATTCTATTATTTGTTTTACAAAATACAATTTTCCGTTTATTTTACTTTTGCCATTTTTAATTTATTAAATATTTTTTAAAGTTTAAATATTTTAATATCTTATAATATTTTTTTCAAGTTTTAAATCATTAGGCTCTGTTTTAAATTTGAAATAATATTAGAAGTTTTTAGTCAGATTCTTTTTGCTATACTAATGTTAGAAAGAACATTTTTTAATAATCATTTGAATATAATTTGTTATTTAATTAATTAGAAATTTTTTAATTTTTATATAATGCAAATATAATATTCAGTGGTTAGGTAATTTTAAAATATTTAAAATTATTATTTCATTTTACTTTTGTTCATCTCGTTGTGTGTTCATTTTTTTCTGTTTAATATGTCTTGATGTTGTTTCAATATAAATTTTTAAAATTGATTTTGCTCAATGAAAAAATGGCTGTCAATTTTATCGCTTAAATTATAATTAATAAAAAGTAAGTGATTAAATTAGGGTTGCTCTTTAACCAAATTTACAAAATTTTTTGATGGGCCATGGTTAAAAAAAAAAGAAAGTAAATTTTACTTTGAAATTAAATAATTTATTTTTAGATTACAATTAATTAGTTACATTTCTTTGCTTGTCGGGATCGAGACTTGGGATTTTGACTAAGGCCGAATATCGGAATTCAAATCCCATTTGGTCGGCATCCTGATCCGTTTAAAAACCGTGATTATGACCAAATCCTGGGAAAATCCCGACTTGGTCCCGATCCCTCCGAACTCTCACTGGCATTTATCAATAATAGGAAATCCTCAACGAAATGAAATCAGAAAACGCAAAAATAACGCAAAACCAAATAGAAAACAAGATTTTACATTCTTCCTGTAAAAATTTGCTCAACCTTCGAAGTAATTTTTTATTTAAGAGTTTAGTTTTTCGGGGGTTCGGGCTCTTTGTGTTAATATATTTTTCCATTATCATTAAATTTATTTAATTGTTTAATTTAGTTATTTTGTATTTTTTATTCTCTCTTTATGTATATTTCTTTTTTATTTTGTTTTTATTATTAAATCATATCAGGTGTAGTTTTTTGGATTTTTTGATGTAAATAAATTATTAAAAGTATGAATTCAAAAGGGATTGTTTAAATGTCTTACATTTTAATTCATTTGAAGAATTTATTTAAATTTTAACAAAGCAATTAATTTCACTTTATTAAAATATTCATATTTAAGTATTGTTATTTATTTTTTATAATTTGGAACATTGGCATTATTTATTTATTTTCATCTCTTGTTCCATACCGTTGGTTGCCCCTGGCTCCGGTCTCTCCTCCTGCCACTTTAATATGTGTTTTTTTTATTTGTTATCATATTTATAGATAAATTGTGTATTTTTTATTTTTTCTATTAAAATGATTTCTTAATTATGGGTTTTTGTGTGTTTTGTTTTAATTCTCATTTCTGAATTTTCGATTTATTTTTATTTTTCTCTTTTTCTCATGCCACTCTCTTTTTTCGCTTTTGCATAATACTTTAGGAACCACATTTATAAAAGAATTGAATTTTGCTTTTTTGATATTTTGTCATCTTTTTTTATCTTTGTATAACTTCAAAATTGAATTTATTTATTTAATTATGTTAGCTCAATTGGTTTATTTTAAATAATTTATTTTTTAATTATCTAATTATCTATTGGCGGCGATGATTAAGCATAGGAAATTTTTATTGCACAAATTGCTTTTTATATGAGTTCTCATGGACTTATTTCTTTCTTATTTGGTTCCAACAATTCAAAGATTTTTTCTCTATTTTTTTAAATTTTATCTTTTTGTCTACGGCTAATTTTATTTTACATTTAGATTTTTAATTTTCAACAAATCGTACGAAAACGATCGTACAAAAATGGCCGTACGAAAATGACTCTGACCGTCAGTTTTTTCCCCATTCCCCATTCCAAAAAAAAAATTTTTTTTTCAAAAGTCATGAAAGCATGTTTCCAAGGGGTTTTCGAAGTCATTGATCAAGAACTGTTCCCACACAATCTTTTCCTTCTTTCCTCCCCCCACCCCCAGTCACTAGGAATGTGCGAGAGTCTCGGTTCTCGACTTTGGAAATTTCTTGTGATTTTTCGCTTCTCGAGTTTCGGCTTTTTCGTCTCAGAACCGATAAATTTTTACTCTTTTAAGGAAAGCCTTTGCGGGGGGCGGGTCGCCAGCGAAAGGGGAAAAGAGGAAAAATTATTGAAGTATTGAACACATTTTTTACAACATTTTTAAAAGTTTCAAAAAAAGTTTCTTGTCGGACCCGCCTATCGGCGCCGCCGGCCTACCTTATTTTATAAATTATTTTCTTTCAAAAATCACGAAAGAAAATTGTTTCACAGGGTTTTATGTACAATGATCACGAATCCGGCGTCCTTTTCAATCAATTTCTATAATAATTGGTCAAATAAATTGATTTTTGAAAAAATTTTAAATTGAAGAATTGAATTTTACTTTTGTTAGAGTACGTTTTAGGGATTGGAAATTGGTCAACTTAGATGTCAAATTCGTGATCAGGCACCCAAAAACTCCTAAGAAAGAGATTTTTTTATATTAATTCATATTTATTACATTCGAATCGTTAATTTAACGTTTTTGTTTAGCTATTTTAGAATGTTTAGCATTTATTTGTCTTATGAAAATGCAATTATGCATTTTCAGCGCTTGATGGCCTTGATCGCCACTTTAATATATATATATATTTTATTAATATATTTAATAATTTATAAACACATCTATTAAATTTGTCAGTGAATTTTAATTAAATGCTAATTAAATTTTTACTGATTTTTTAATTTTTTTCATTTTTTAAATATTATATTTTAAGTATTCTCATTTATTTTATAAGAAATACTAATATTTTTTTATTTATATTAAATTCTTGTCTCATGTTAATTTAATTCAAAATTTTTTGCTATTTTTATGGGTTTAATTTTTTATTATTAAATGCAGAAATATTATTTTTGCCTTTCTATTTTTAAAGAATTAAATATTTCTTCGAAATATAATGTAATTTCTTAAATTTAATTTCTTTATCACTTATGCAAGAGTTAATTATTGATTATGTTGTGCTGATTTACTACTTAATTGTTCATTAAATGATATTTTAATTTTTTTGTTTTTATCTTTATTTTAATCATTTAATAATTTTATTTTTATATACTCGTATAAAAATAAATTAAATTATTTATTTATTTAAATCCTTGAATTCTACGATTAAAGCGAGAGTCCATGGGTTAGCCCTATCAATAAATTTAAATTTTTATATTTTCCTAAAAATCGTATGCATAATTATTAATTAATTAATTTATGTTTATGTTTTAACAATAGTATTTAAAAGAATTTAATTTTGCTTTGAAATATTATTTTTCCAGCTTTTTATTTTATATGTATTAATTAATTGCATAGGTTAGCATATATTGAATTGTATAAATAATTTATTTGATTATTTATATTTATTCCCTTGAAAAAAGAATGAAATAAATTTAAAATATTTCTTTCGTTTATCTATGAAATCAATTTTTTTATTATTTTTAAAGTTTGAGCAGTGGGGGGCACAGAAAATTATATATATATATTATATATATTATTTATATATTATATTGGTTTTTTTATTTCCCAATCTCGAAATGAAAATCTTCCTAAAAATTTTGAAAAATTAAAATTTTTGATTTGTTAGATTATTATATTACTTTTAAATATTTATTCGATAAGAAATTTTGAAGAATTAATATTTAAAAGCTTTTTTGCTCAAAATATAAAGATTTAAAAATATTAATTAATTTTATTATAAATTATAATAGTCAATAATAATGAATGTTGAAATTTTAAATTTGAAATTTGTCTCTTTATTAATAATGATTTAATTTAATTTTTTTAATTCTTGAATAAATTTATTTGATCACTTTGGATTTAAATTCTTTCAATTATAATATTTATTTTTTAAATCCTGATAAGTGCACCGATGGCTCCTAAATTATTGTGACGGAAATAAAATAAAATAAGTAAATAGTTAAATTAATTGCAATTAAATATTTCAATTTCTGTATTTTTTAATTTCAAATATTTTCTTTTATTTATATTATTATTTTCTTGTTACAATTAAATTTTTAACTCGTTTTTATTCCTTATAAACAAAATATTTTATAATATTAAATAATTTTTTCTATTTTAAAAAATTATTTTATTCCTATTATAATTCATATCAATATTTATTTATTTGTTGGCATTTAATCATTAATATATTTAAAAAACTCTTTTAAAAAATTATTGAAAATATTTTAGCTTTATTAATTTCTGTTGCTAAGTTTTAATTTTTTGTTGATATTTAAATGTTTAAAAAATGTTTAAATTAAAATAAAATCATAAATATTAACATGTTTTTTTATATATCAATTTATTAAATATAAAATCCCACGGGATGCTTTCCATTAACGGGCTCTAGTGTCGGATCCGTGGTTTCTTTTGTACCAAATTTGCCTTTTTTATTGGATTTTTTTAATCGGATTAGTATTTCTATTTATATTTTCCGTTCATAATTTTTCGTTTAATTTGTACGCCATATTTTCTGTTCGACCAAATTAGTCGGGTCTTATTTTTAAAATAATTTATTAATAATTTTTTGTTGCTGCAAGATTTTTCTATGTTAAAGTTTTGGCAAATATAGAGTACAAAATAGAAGAACATAAAGCAAAATAATAAATAGATTGATTATAAATTTGGCATTAAATTAATATTTTTTTTAAAAAGTTTAAATTACAATAACTAGAAATGAATATTATTTTATTTTTACTGTTTTATCATTTTAAAGTTTTTCATTTCTTTTAAAAAAATAAAAATAATTATTTTCTTTTTTTTTAATTATTTTATAATTCTTTTTAGCTCAAAGTTTTAGGATTTAAAACCAAAGATAATTATAACAAATTATAATGATGAAAAAATAAAATATTTAATATTTGAAATTGGAAATTGGAAATTGTTCTTTCTAATTTATTCTTTTGTTTTAAATTGTCTTTTTTGTTTTTAATAATTAATTTACTTGAACAAATGTCTACTTGAACATTTTGCAGCATTTAGACTTTAAATTTCAATTAAATATTCATTAGAATTGCTTATTATTGAGTTTGCTCATTTTCTTATATTATTTTTTCCAAATAGATTGAATACTTTATTTTTATCACTTTATTATTATTATTTAATATACATAATTTTTAAGAAACAATTAATTTCGCTATGTATTTTATTTTCTATTCTTGTATCCATCAATTTTTGACTAACCAACTTTTGAATTGTTGAGCAAAAAGTTGGCTTTATAATAATACAAATCATATATAATCATGAAAAAAGAAATTTATGGGTAAATTTAATGAAATAGATTAAATAGAGGACTTGTAATTATAAAAAGAAAATTTAATTTAATTGATTTGCAAAAAAAGTTATAAAGTATTTAACAGGCAATGTTTTTGCCATGGTCATGCTAAAATAATAAACAATTTAAAATTTCTTGTAATAAAATGCAATTTAGCCAAACTTGTTGGAACTTATAAATATAAATAAATATTGCTTCAGTTTTGTATTTATTGTACATTTCAATTATAGAAACTTTGCCAGATATTCAATAAATAATCTTAAAAGAATATTATTTTTCCTTTTTTATAAAAAGTCCAAATTAAAAAAAAATAATTTTCATTGTATGTATTGTCGCGATTGGGAGAAATTATTTAATTAAATTTTTTGAATTATAGATTAATAAAAATTAGCTTAAATTCTCAAATTTTACTAGGACATTCTAATGTTATTAATTAATTCGCTATTTCGGGAATAAAAATTATAAAACCTTTACATGAAATGTAAAGATAATTAGCACCTTATCATTGTCTTCAATTAATTTGGTAATAAAAATTATAAATTCTTTTTTATAATATATGCAATAGAAATTAAATCAAAATTACATTTACAGTTCAATATTAATATTTTAAATTAAATTTTTATTTTATCAATCACTGAGCTTTTTTGTGTATCGACTCATCACGGAGAAAAATGATTATTGAATATATTCCATTTAAATAAATATTAATTTTAATTATATCAAATTTATTTTATTTTTTTATTATAATTTTTCTTCGTTAGATAAGTTAAAATTCTCAATTTAATTTTGGTAATAAAGCTTTTTGTCCACTTCTAAAAATTTTTCGTTTTGTCGAACGTACCTTTTTTAGTTAGTAAATATTTTTTAATCTGAATTTTAAAATTTATTTATTTAATTTAATTTTTTTCCAATCTTTAATTTTTCTCTATCAAAATATGCTTTTTTCTTTAATGATATTATTTATTTATTTATTAAATTTCTATGCTTCTCCCCATGGCTTAAAATTAGGCTGATTATCTTCGTAAGTTTGGCATAACAGCCGTTAAATCTTTTCATAATTTATTTGTTTTTTTAAATTATCATAAAATGATTTTTTAAACATGTTTATTAATAAAAAAAATCATACGTAATGAATTAATTTATATCATTCAAATTTTTATTTAAATTTATAATTTTTATTAATTTTTCATTTCTTCCATGGCATATGGCTGCATATATATATATATATATTATTCTAAAAGTTAATTGAATTTTGTAATTTAACTTAAAATATTGATTTACTTTTTGAAATTAAATACCGAAAATAAAAAAAATGTCCAAAATGGCATATAGCCCACGAAATAAAACTATAAACAATAAAATTTGTAAAAATTATTTTTTAAATTATCAAATAACCACTTTAAAAGATTGTATAATAAATAATAATATTATTGGGTTTCTTCAAATTAATTTTTTTATGAACAAAGTAAAAATTCAAATGGATATCGAGAGATAAATTAATTAAACAAAACAAAAAAGGCAAAAAAAAAAAAAAGCAAATTTAAAGAATTTTATTCTTTAAACATTTTAAAACAAATTAAAAAAATTGTAAAAAAATAAAATGCAAATTTCGGTAAAAATGCAGAACAAAGAGAAATAAATCTAAACAAAAAATTCTCATGAGACATGAATTTAATATAAATAAAAGAGCGATAATTTATATTATAAAAACAAAAAGAATAATATTAAATATTGTCATCTTAAAAAAGTAAAAAAAAATTCAAAAAAAATAAAATAATTAAAATAAAGAGCGCATTAAACAAATGTTCGAGGCCGCAGATATGAATATTTTAATAGAGTGAAAAATTTAAAATAAATAAAATTTTACACACAAATTATTTATGAAAATACATATGCAAAAGCAATCGATATTGAGAGTTAAAAGTATTTATTACGAGAGCCGTTTTTAGTATATAAATTTCAAAATTTAGTTATAGGATTTTCGTTTTATCTTTTAATTATTAATAAATCTTTATTACTTTTTATGATAGCAAAGTTTTTATAAATTTATTTATATAAATGCTCTTTAAAAATAAGTAATAATTTATTTATTTAAATTTATATCCTATAACAACTTTGAATGATTTGCAGAATTATCCTTATATCAATTGAAATGTTTTTATTTTCTAAAATTTCGGATACAATTAAAATAATATCAATTGATCAATTGTTAATAATTTCTAATGAAATTTTATATGGCATATAATTCGTTATATTAATAGAGGGAAAATAAACTGAAATGTTTTAAAGGGATTTTCTATAAATAAATTGTATTGAATAAATATTTCGAATCAAAAAACTTTCAACTTTTTTAGCAACTTGAATTTTGATGATTTCAATAACTTACGCTAATTTTTTATTAATTTTTTATATTATCTTTTAAGTTTTTAAAAAATATTCATATTTAATCATATTAATTTATTTTAGAAATTGAAAACATTGCAAAATATTCCATATTAAGAGGATTGAGTTTATAGGAATTATCTATTAATAAGTTTCATCTTATTTTTTTAATTATTTGATTCTTTATTATTTGTTACGAAATTAAAGTTTTATTTAATTTTGTTTTGCTATAAATAAATAAAAAAGATACCTTTTTACTTTTTAAATAATTCGACATTTCAATTAAAATAATATATATACATATAAAGTATTCAATTTAATTTCCTTGCAATTGAATAATGTTTTGCTTTTTTTATTTTAATTTGAAAATTAAAAAACACCTATTTAAATGTCTTTATGGTTAATTAATATGATTTTAATTTTTAACTTTTATAATTTAATTTATTGTTGCTTTTATTATAATTTGTGTTCAATGCCTACGGGAATATTTTTGAAATTGGTAATTTTGTAACACAAGTTGCACCAAAAATTGTTCAAATTCTCCCGGACATAAATCCTGCTTTAATAGGACCCGATCATGCATTTTCAAAAAAAATAAATCAGAACCAAATTAGGGCCCTGGAAAATCCTTACAGAATATTGTTCGGTCCGGTCTACTATAAATGAGAAATAAAACTTTTTTTTATAGAAGTGCAACATTCGACGGTAAAATCGGACTCGGACCAGGACCCGGCTTAGAATTTGGTTTAATTTAAAAATACAAAGATTAATATGTATTTAATTTTACACAATTTTTTTATTCAGAAATTGGTTTTCCGATTTTCCAAGTATGTTTTATGATTATTAAAGCTTATTAAAGATTGTCGGATTCCCAGAACATTTTTAAACTATTAAGGTTAATTAAATTAAAAATTTTTTCTTCATATATTTTTGTTTTGCAAGCATTTGTTATTGCTTAGTTTCCTGTTTTTCATATAAATATTATTTTTTTATTAGCCGATTAATTATAAAAAAGAAATTTTTAGGGCCATAAAAATTAAATAAAATTGAAAGAATTACAGAATTAATAATTACAATTTAGGTATCTGAACTAAAAATTAAAAACCCCGAATAATAATTTATAATTTTATTATATTTTGTTGAATTTTTTATCTTATTCCATAAATATGTAGAAATAATGTTTACTCTTTATGACTTTTTATTTCACTACCATTTTAATTTAAAACCTTAAATTTATTTTATTAAAATAAATGTATTAATTAATTTAATTTCTATTATAGCTTTAAGATATTAGATTTTGTTTGCTTATTTTTATATTTGTAATATGGCTATTTATTTATTTTAATCTCATGCCTTCTCCACTGCTTTTACTTTCAATCTGATTTTGGCATGCTAAAAGCTGAAATCATTTTTATAAATAATTTAAAAAAATTTAGTTAGTAATTCCATTTTATTTTTTAAGCTTCTCGTGTATTAGAACTTTGTTTTTTGTAGTCGAGCGACACTTTGTGTTATTTAGTTAAATTTATTTTAATTATAAAACAGGTTCATTTAATTTTGTTATTCCGACTTTTTAATTTTCCTTATGTAATCCTTTTGGAAAAATTTTTTTGCTCATTTTATCTGAGATATTTGTTTAATAATTAATTAGCTTTTCTATAGATTATTTTTATATGTTGCTAATTTAGTTTATCTCTATAATTTTTATAGAAAAAAATATAATTTCTTTTATTTGCATTTATTTTTAACTTTTTCATTAAATTTTTCACTTGCACTATTTTAAGTTTATTAGCATTAATTCTTTAAATTTTTAACCAAAAATTGGCATTTTTGTGTAAATTCCCTTAAACAAAGGATAATCCAAAAAGTTTCATGTTCATAATTATATGAATCACGGGAAAATAAAAAACAAAATTTGTTAATTGTTAAAAATTTATAATTTTCATATTTTTTTCGTTTTTTCTCTTTAAGTGTTGTTTTTTCAGGCGTCCTTTTACATAAATCTCGTTTTTGAAATAATATCTAAAAGCCTCATTTATCGCAAAATCTGTGCTTGGTCGTTTCGCAAAATCTACATTTTCAGAATTTCGAAAAAAATAGTATATTTCCAAAACAATTTTTCTAATTCATTCCTATAAATTACAGCCAAATGAAAATGAGAATAAATTATTTTTTGGGTTTGTCTTTGTATTTTTTTAATAAAATTTAACAGGGGAAAAGTCAGGAGGAGAGTTGCTAATTTGTAAGTCGTTTGTGAAACCGCCACTTAGCTATTTTTTGACAAAATATGGCATAAATTTTGCTTAAAAGTAATAATTACATCCTTGGTATTGTTCGATAGCGCAGATTTTTTGCAGGTTAATCGAGAAATATTTAGGCTATCGTACGCTATTAAGAATGTAAAATTTTATTACTATTAAGCAAAATTATGTCATTATTTTATTGAAATTTAACAGAACTTTTTGTAATATTGAAAGTTAATAGAAAACTCTTAGTACTATTAGAAATGCAATTTTCAGGTTTTTGCTTATTTTTACAAGAGCTCCCAGTGGCCTGAAACACATGAAAAACATGTATTTTTACCTATTTTAGCGTTTTACTAAAATTTATTAACAAAAATGCAACAAAAAAACAAAAACAAAATTCACCCCTAAAAATCAACTCCAAAAATTTCTAAGAAAAATATCCCTAAGAATCGACTGGATAAAATTTGGCATTTTACACCTCCCAAATTTGAGCCATTTTAATGCCTATTTTGTACCACTGCTGGTAAAATCGTTTATAAAAGAATAAATCTGTCAAATTAATCGTAATTGATTCATCGATAAACATAATTTATTTCGAATCTATTTTATTAGTTAGGAATCAGTAGGGATTCGATCCCAAAAGTATGTACAAAAAAAAATGGCATTTTGCCTAAAAATAATGACAAAAGTTGGAAAAAAAATGAAAAAAGTGGAAACTGAAGCAAATCAATGCCAAAAAGTGATTTGAAATGTTTTTGAAAAAAAATTCATAAATAAATTTAAAAAGGAGGAAAATGGTTGAAAAGACCCAAAAAGAAGGCAAATGCTACCTAATGTGGCCAAATCGCATCCCTAACAAGTGTCCAATAAGTAATTGTTTTTAAATATTTTTGCATTATTTTTAGTAAAAAATTTTTTTTCTGAAATCCCGGAAATAATTTTGAATTTTCAAAATTCGCCTTTTGAATGTTTTTGGAGTTTTCGGACCAAAAAATAATTCCTTAAAAACAGGGCATAATTTGCTCGAAAATCAGCTTATCAATAGCATCTAAAAGACATTTTCATTCATTCATACCAAGGTGAGGTGCTCAGTGAAAAAAGGCTTAAAAATATTTTTTCGTTTGGTTAAAATTTTTAATTATGCTTTTTTGTGTCATTTAGTTGATTATTTTGCTATAATATTAATTATTAAACACAATTCTCTATTTTTTGTTGCTTTTTTTCGTGGATCAAAATTTATTAATACTTTTTTTTAATTCTCGTGTATTTGGAGTGATATGTCCGTGTATTTGTGTTGACCATTTTTATCTTATAAATTGTAAAAAAAATTTATTTTTTATGATGTTGAAATAAAATTTAATTTATAATTATTTTTCGGGCTGTTTTTTTAGTGAGTCCATTTATTTTAATGATATTAAAAAATTTCTATCCCATTTTAGTAGGTTGTCTTTCTTAATAAAATTCTTTTCTATTATTATTCTATTCTTTGATTATACAAAATTGAATTTGCCTTTTATTTGCTATTTTGGCATTTTTAATTTTTCATTTTTTAATTTATTTGTCCATTTGAATATTTATTAGAATCCTTTTCAGCTGCTGCTAATGATAAAGTTAATGGTTTTTTTATATTTTTTATTTTTCTCATTAATTTTTCATTTTTGTTGTTGGTATAATTTAAAAGTTGTTTCCACTTTTATTAAACTATAAATTAATATTATTATTATTTTATTCTTTAGAATATTACTTTTTTATTTTAATTTAATTCTTGTGTATTTACAAAGTCACCTCTTGTGTTAATTTATTTGCTATTTTGATAAATATACTTTAATTTATTTGTATTCTTATAATAATATTTATTATTATTGAATTAAATTATTTCTTTTTTATATTAATAATTCTTTTTTTTATTATATTTATTTCTTTTAGATTTTTTCTCTCTTTTATTCCTCTTCTTTAGAACCAAAAATTTATTTAAGAAAATTATTGTAAAACCAATTTAATTTAAATAAAAATCTTATTATGTATTGAGTTTTAGATTTTTTTTTCTTTGAATTTTTAGATCATGCGAAAATTTTCTATATACATTTAATGTTCATTTTTATGTGAATTCTGAAAAATTTTTCATCTTTATGCCATAGAACATTTTTCAAATTTTAATTTTGCTTGAAATATTAATATTTTCAACCTTTTTTTTTATATATAATGTTATTTAATTAATTGCATAATATCATATATGAACTTCTATAAATATTATAAATATTTAATTCGCTTGAAAAAATAACAAAATGAGTTTTAGAATAAATTTCTTTTGTTTATTTATAATTTATTATTTTACTTCATTAAATTCGTCAATGAATACTAGAGTTGGTCGGGACCGGGAAATTTGACAAAAAACGGGACCGGGACTTGCCGGGACCAGAAAAGTCGGGACCGGGACCGGGACCAAGTTTTTTTACCGGGACCGGGATCGGGACCGCGAGAAAAGCCGGGACCGGGACCAACCGGGAATTTTTCAAAGAGAAAATTTTTTTGAAAAAATTTGAAAGTTTGAGTGCACTTTGTTACGAAAATTGCCTACATTCAAAAATATACGCATAAAATTTTTTAAATTTTCGTTTGGGGGAGGGATTCGAAGAATTTTTTCATTATTCATTGGAAATTTTTAAAAATTTTTAGTTCGGGGGGGGGCGGGCGTCTTGGAATTTTCTGAGTCCCAAAATTCTGGATTTTTTTAACAAATTAACAATCTCTTAAAATTTTTAAATCACTGTTTTAGTGGCAATGTTTTTTCAAAAAACTTTTTGGAACATTGGGGGGGGGGGGTCCGGCGGTGCCGATAGGCACCGCAGGAAAAATTTTGAAAATTTGAGTGCGATTTGTTAACTGAATTTGTCAAAAAATGACCAAATATTTGATTAATTTGTGGGGTTTTAGGCTGTTAAAAATGAAAAAAGTTTATTAATTAAATTCAATAAAAATAATGGTAAAGAAAATATAAAAAAGTTTCTTTTCCATCGAGGAATTGAACCCAAGAGCAGACCACCGAAGGTCACAAGGTTTAGCCACTACACCACATAAGATCACGAAGGAACACTTTAAATGAAATAAAGATATTTATTTTTTTTCTTAAAAATTTCTCCTTCTCACCAATTCTCTTCTCATTTCTCACCCAGACCCCCATTCTTACCAGTGCTTATTTAGTCCCGCCGGGACCGGGACTGGCAAAACCGGGACCGGGATTTCTGTTTTTCCAAAAACCAGGATCGGGACCGGGACCGGGACCTGAAAAAACCGGGAATTCCCGTCCCGGTCCCGATCCCGGTCCCGGTCCCGACCAACTCTAATGAATACGAAAGGAAAAGAAAACTAAAGGTAAAACTCGAAAAATAAGGTAAAGAATAGAACCCATAAACTTCAAATTTGCGGATCAATTAGGATTGGAACTCAAAATTTTTGCGGAATGTTACTCCGCAAGGATTAATCCCGCAATTTATTCGGGTTTGTTTAAACTGTGAATATTCGGTTGGTTACCGTATTTTCCCTAATTATCCCCCAATCTCCATTAATCCTCCAATCTCAAATTATCACCCAGTCTAGGAGGAGTTGAAAAATAATCCCCCAGACTCCATTAATCCTCCAATCTCCAATTATCACCCAGTCTAGGAGGAGTTGAAAAATAATCCCCCAGACTCCATTTAACCCCCAATCTCTAATTATCCCCACATTTTCTGAGGAGGTTTAAAATAATCCCCCATGGGGGATAATTAGAGAAAATACAGTATGCGTTTTTTGAACATTTTATCTCGTCCCAAAGGCATTTGATCGTCGCACGGCGGGCGCGGGGGGGGGGATTAGCCCCCAATAAAATTTTTGATTAGTCTCCCCCCCCCCATCCCTCTGAAGCCAAGAGTCTGGCGACGTCCTTGAATTGAGCCCAAAAAAATTATTGTCATTTTGCCCAAAATGACACAGAATGGATGCGACTTGTGTCTGAGTTCAATGTCGGAATTCACAAAAGCATTTTACAGTGATTGGCCAATTTGGTTGGATCGATAAAAAGAAAAAAAGAGAGGAGAAGAGAAGTAAAGATGAAGAGGGAGTGGAGGAAGAGAAAAAGGATGTAAAAGATTTTGTAATTTAAAGCTGGAAGTTGAATACAAACATAAAAATTCCAGCTTTTTGTCCTTCTAAAAATATTTCACTTTATTAAAATATTTTTAAGTTTCAATGTATTAATTTATTTGTACTTTTTACTGCTGTATAAATTAAATTATATTTTGGGGCATTTTCTTACCCACTCAATAAAAATAATTATATTGTTTTTTGTTTTTAATATAATTTATTTTGTAATCGGCTGGTTTGCGCAACATTTTCGCTTCACCATTTGCCCATTTTTTACCATTATTTTCTAATTTTGGCATATATATTGAATTTCATGAATTGTCAAAATATAAATGATTTATTTCAATTTTTATTTTTTCAATAGACTATGAATTTGCTCATTGAAAAGAATGGAATTAAATTTTAATGGTTTAAATAATTTCTTTTCTTTTATTTAATTGACATAATTTGTGACAACTTTTATTTTATCTTTTCTTTTTAGTCTTCTTTCTCGTCCAATGATGACATGCATTGTTGTTTTGATTAGCGTCGGCACATAAATAAATATTATAAAGCCATTCATTTGTTGACCTAATCATTGATATTTTTCAAATATTTTTAGGCAACAATTTTCAATTATAAGTGCATTATAAATGTTTTTTATTTTATTTTCCTTAATTTTCCTTGATTCTATTGATATATTATGCTCTTCATTTTTATCATGTGACAATTTTTATTCGCATTTTAATGTTTTACTAAATCAATTTGAAAAATGTAATTAAAATTTTTAAATTAGTTAAGGAATATTGGCATTTTTTTCTTTATTTATGAGTTTAAATTTTTTTAAATATTGTGTAAGTGCTTTGAAATAATAATTTTATTTAATTTAATCTTTTTGAAAAAAATATTTTATTTATTTTAATTTTTATTAATAGTTTTTTTTATTCGTAACAATTAGTGCTTTTGACTAAGTACGAAAAAGTGCAGAGATCAAATTAAAATCAAAATAATTATTTTAAAAATGAAAAGCAAAATAATTATTTTAATTAAATTTAATTATAATAAATTTCGTTACATAATTAAAATATATTTTTATACTAATGATATATGTGGTGAACCGAAGCTTCACTAAAAATATACTAATTAATGGATATTATTTAAAAATCAAATACAGCAAATAATTTTTCACATTTTGCGTTAATTTTAATCCCAAAACTGAAAAACGATGATTTCCAACATAATCTCGTATACAGTGTTACGAGGAGGGCAAAACTGTTTCTGACAAGGAAAAAGAAAATCCACTAATCGAGATCCGCTTTGTAAAAAATATATTTAATTATGTAACGGAATTTAAATAATAAATGTTATAATTAAATAAAATTAACATAATTATTTTACTTTTCATTTTTAAAATAATTTTTTTGGTTTTACAAAAAAGGAAAGGTACACAAAATAAGCTGTTTTATATTATAAAAAAGATAGTGTTAACAAAACGTGCTGGTGCGTTTCGTAAAAACTGCCAATGGGTTCAAAACAAAATTGCTAATATATATAAATTCATAACTTGGCCCAAATTCAACCAAATTAATATTTCATGGTATCATTCAATAACTTTAATTGTTCTCTTTCAGAATATATTTTTCGTAAATTTGTAACTTAACTATGAGAAAAGTTATTGTCACAAAATTTCGAAAATCCTAAGTCAGAATTTTTTGCAAAGAACTTTTTTGAAACTCAATGAAATTTTCTGAAATTTTAAAGGTAATAGAGCATTCTTAGGGCTATCGAATATATAATTATTTTGGCTCAATTGCATTTTAAAGACTTTAATGTTTATACTTCTATAATTTTTATTTAATTTAATAATTATATTTTTTCATTAATTTTTTTTAATCTTAAATTGTTTCTTATTTATGAGTTGCGTGTTGGATTTTTCAATCCATTAATTATTTTAATCTCATGTTAATCTGTGGGGGCTGCTTTTGCTTTTCATGCTCTTTTTCGCTTCTTTGCTTCTTTTAATGTAAATTTAATTTTAAAAATTTTAAATTATATTTTTATAGTAAAAATAAATTTCACTTTAATACAAATTTAATTCTATATTTCTATACAAAATATTAATTAAAATGATAAAGAATATTAATTAAATTCTGTACTAATGAAGAACTTTCGTTCCTTAAAATAAGCGATACATTTTGTGTCTTTTCAATCTTTGATTAAATTTTAATAAAAAATTGTTAATTGTATATTTTTATTTTTATTCTGGAATTATTTTTTTTTAAGGTTACATTTTTGTGTATTGAGTGTTAAAATTCAATAGTTAATTTTATAAATCTAAAAATTATAGGCCTCAAAAACCGTGTGTTTTCCTTCCAGCGATGGTGCACATGTAAGGAAAAAGAGCAAAATTGGTGGCTTATAAATTTCAATTTTCGAATCATGTTGCGGGATTGGAACTCAAACTTTCTGCGGAATGTGACCCCGCAGGGATTAATCCCTCAAAGTGCCGTGCTCCAGGCTACAGTAAAGAGTACGTCGGTGCCAAACAGGGCTGGGCGAAGCTTGGCTTAGCACTCGAAGCCGAATCCGAAGGCGAAGCCCAATTTTTTTGAAGCACGAAGCTCGAAGTTTTTGAAAAAATATTTTTCCCTAACAAAATTTTAGTGGTTGGTAAAAATTATTCGTAACAAAATTTATGATAATAACTAGGCTGTTCGAGGACGAAAATTTCACTAGACTCGAGACCGAAACCGAAAATCCGGAGACTTTTTTTAAAAAAATTTCGTCTTCACTATAAATTGATTCAAATTTTTATAAATTTAAATCAAATCGACTGATTTTGTCCATTAATGTTTTTGAGTGCACTTTGTTAACAGATTTAGGCAAAAAATTAAAAAATTTGCGATTTTGTTAGGCTCTGTTTTAAATTTGAAATAATATTAGAAGTTTTTTGTCTGATTCTTTTTGCTATACTAATATTAGAAAGAACATTTTTTAATAATCATTTGAATATAATTTGTTATTTAATTAATTATCCCCCTTTTAGTTTGCCCATTTCTCTTCATAAATTGTGAATTGAATTCTTATCAAACATTTTAAATTTTTTAATTTTTAGATAATGAGATTTGTTAATTAAAATATGAATTGCTTATTTTTTCGTAATTATTATTTTTTTTTATTTTTTAAGTTTTATTATATAACTGTCAACAAATCAAATCCAACTTTTCAAAATAAAATTCCGGTTGAACTTTCCTTTTTTATGTATTTTGATTTTTAAAAAATACATTAAAATTAATTGTGCGTGAATTACCCATTTTTTAATATTTTGATAAATTTTTCCATTTTTTTTTTGTTTATCATATTTAATTATTTATTATAAAAAGCTATTATTGTTAATCACATTATACATTAAGTTTAAATTGTTATTTTTTCATTAGAATTTACATTAAAATAATTGTTTATTATTTTCCTATTAAATTATTTCTTATTCGTAAGCAATTATTTTAAACTTTTATTTTTTCTGTTGAAATTTAGAATAATTCCAAAAATTTTGCCATAGAAATTAAATTCTAAATTTGGAATTTAAAAGTCAATTTCTTTGAAATAATTGAAAGTTATTTTTTTACAATAAAAAAAAACCGTTTTTTTCCTTTTAGTTTTTAAATTTTTTTTTGTTAGTTTTCCAATCACTTTTTATATTTGCTGTTGCTGCTTATGTAATATAATTCGATAAAAAATAAATTTTCCATAACCATTAATATTATTTTTGTACCTTCAAGTGACAACAAATCATATTTTTCAAATTTTGGAAAGTTAACAATTTTATATTTAATTTTCATACATTCATTTAATAATTGTTTATTTAAAATTTAATGTTTTTTTCATTAGAAACTTAATAAGAAGCAAATTATTTAATTTTGAACACTTGCGTGAGATTTTTTATTCAAACATTATTTTTTTAAGAGAATTACTAATAATTTTTTACTTGCTTCTATAATAGTATATATTTCGCTCCAGATTATATATAATAATACTTGATTTTTTAATTTTATATTCTTGTTTATTGTAGTATACAATTTTTGTAATGTATTAAAATTTATATATAATTATGAAATAATTAATATTTTCTTTATTCTTATAGTTTTTAAAATTGATCTTATAAAATTATTTTATGCCAAAATTTTTTATCTTTGGCATTGCGTTGTGATATAAGTTCTTTCATTTGCATTAAACTGGATAGAAAGTTAATTAAATTTTCTTATTTCACTTTAAGCATTGTTTTCGTGAGAATATTTTGTGTTGGATTTTTGCATTTTTAATCCCTTTTATTTTTCTTGCATTTCGCATCCTTCAAAATTCCAATTTTCAATATATTACCTAAAATTTTTTGAAGAGCATTAAGGGGACTAAGGTCAGCTTCAGCAGATGTCCATCCTGATCAAGCTCTATTCAATTAACTGATCATCATTGGATGAATAACGTATAAAACATGGTAATAAAATCTTGACTGGAAAAAGGGTCAATGAGTGAATCAGCATTTCTTGGAAAAACGAGATACGGTAGTATTATTACCTGAAATCATAAGCGTGGATTGGTATTTAAGCAAGCTTACAATAATTCATTACAGCATATTTAGAAAGGATGCTAAGAACAAAAAAAAGTTTAAATTTAAAAATTCAATTAAAATTGATTATTAATATATTATGGGAGTTATGGAATTCGATATTTTTTTCTAAAAAGTTCCAAGTAATGATTAAATTATTATCCCATAAAAATATGATGGATAACGACTTGTCAGTTTAATTTATCATTTAAATAAAAGTAAATTCTCCTTTAAATTTTGTTATTTGAGTTTAGTTAATAATAGTTAAAGAAAAGTTATTTTTTCTAATCATTTTTCAAACATATATAAAATCATTAAGTAAAATCTGACTTTTCATTATTAGATTTCATTTTTCGCATTAATAATCAAAAAATAGGATTTTTTCAAACGAAAATATTATTAATTAGAAGAAATAAATTGTTTTTTTTAAATTATTATTTTGGTATTTTATATAATTAATTAATTTTTTAATATTTTTAAAGATGAAATCATTTTTATTTTTTATTCGAATTTATTGTCGCTAATTTATTTACTTTTAAACTCATGATCGCATCTGCTGGCTAAAACACCTCCTTCGCAATCGCAATTTTTTATTAATTTATGTAATTTTATATTTATTTTTGGGATTTGTAAATTAATATTTTTAAATGTTCTCATTATGTCATTAAAATCTGGCATTATTTATATAATAATAAAAAAAATATATTTTTATAATTATTTTCTATCAAAATAATTTTTCAAAAAATGATAATAACCAATAATTCCGACTTTTTTTATTATTTTATTTCTTTAATCATTATTTTTAAAATTTATTTAAGAGTTTATTACTTTAAAAGTAATACGGGATATGACTCAGTCCGAGCTCTCCATTCTTTACAACCTTCGCTCCCAGGCTTATAATTCAAACAGTAACTGTGGACTTTTTAAATATTATGTGTCCGATTTGACAATTCGTGAATTTGCTAATCCCAAACCCTTTAGAACTCATACAAATAACCACTAGGGGCGGCTGAGCAAACCACCTAAAAGTCTAAATTTAAACTCAGAAAAAGCAATTAGCAAAATGCCCTGGATTAATTCCATATTAATAAATGCCCGTTCAATCGCAAACAAAATAGCTGATTTAGAATATCTAATTGAGACAGATAAACATCAAATAATTTTGATAAATGAGACTTGGTTAAATACCAGGAATACAATTACAACTGAGTTGACACTTAATGGTAAATTTCAACCTGTTCTAGCAAATAGGGACAATAAGAGAGGCGGCGGATGTGCAATTTTGGTTAGCAATAAAATTCCATTTAAAATAATTTTATCAGAAAGCAGAAACCAATGTGAAATCATTCATATTATTTTATTTTTAAAAAGCCCAATACATATTATAAATGTTTACAGACCCCCAAATTGCACAACACAAAACACTAAAAAAATGCTAAAATATTTAACAAGTGTAAATGAATCAAATAGAATAATTTACTGCGGTGATTTTAACGCCCCAAATATTGATTGGAACACAAATAAATTATTAGCAAAAAATGACCCAATTGCAAATGCTTTCATTGACTTTATAGACCAAAATCAATTATTACAGCATGTAAAAGAACCAACTCGAGAAAAGTCGATTTTGGATTTGATTTTTTCTGGAAAGCCTTCCATTGTTAATGATATTAAGGTTTTAGAACATTTTTCCACATCTGATCACAAAATGATCAGCTTTAAAGTTTCTCAAGAAATAAATAAAACCCGTGAACCCAAAATTTTTGTAAGGGACTTTAGCTACAAAAACTTTCAAAAATTAAATCAAATGATTTTACTAAATAGGCTTAGTTGTGTCATTAATACGAAATTTTATTTAGAAGAAAAATATAACACACTTTTGATAGAGTTAATGAAAGCATTTAATCATACTATTCCCAAAAAACCATTTAAACAAATAGTTAAGCAATCTTACCCACAAAAAATTAGAGATTTATACGATGAAAAGCTTAAACTACACAAGCTTATCAAGAACTGCAAGGGGAATGAAAAACATAAATTAAGTTACAAAATTGTCTCCAGGGTGCATAAAAAGCATTTAAAGCAATTTTGGGATAAAAGGGAAAATAATATTATCTCTTCAGGGCAAAAAGCATTAACAAATTATGTAAGAAAAAAATTAAATCCAAAAAACTCAATTCCTTACTTAATCGATAACAATGGGAATATTTACTTCGATGAAAAGGAAAAATGTAAGCTATTAGCAGAAACATTCCAAAAAGTATTTATTAAAAACAATCAAACTTTTGATTATTTTGAAAATAATTCTCCAAGGGAAAAGCTTTCTGATATAGAAATTAATGTGGGAATTGTATGGAATTTACTGAGAAAACTGCCTGCGAAATTCCACGTCTCCAGATAATATTCCATATATTTTGCTTAAAAACTGTTCGGAAACACTAGCAGTAATATTAAGCGATATATTCAGATTAACACTTGATTCTGGTCAAATTCCCAAAATTTGGAGAACTTCTATAATTGTTCCAATATATAAAAAGGGTGAAAAACCTAATCCTGAAAATTACAGACCTATCTCACTTACGAGTACGGTCTGTAGGGTATTTGAAAGAATTCTGGCAAGGAAAATAATTGAATTTTTGAATAAAAATAATTTCTTTTCGAAAGAGCAGTTTGGGTTCTTAAAAAACAGATCCACGACAACCCAACTATTACAGACATTAAATGATTTTTACGAAGCCATACAAAATCAAAAAGAGGTTGATGTCATTTACATTGATTTTTCCAAAGCATTCGATTCTGTTCCTATTGATTTGTTACTTGCAAAAATTAAAAATGCTGGAATAGTTGGGAAAATTTTAGTGTTTTTACGTAACTTCTTGTCACAAAGAAGTTTTAGAGTAAAAATTGAAGACCATTACTCTGAAAGCTATAATACTTATACAGGGGTACCACAAGGGAGCGTTTTGGGTCCATTATTATTCTTAATATTTATCAACGATTTACAGACAAATATACCTAAAAATGTAAAAATTAAAATGTATGCGGACGATGTTAAATTATATATTTTCCATCAAAATGATTCAAATACAAATGATCTATCTGAAGCCATAAAAATCCTTGAAAAATGGTCCAAATCTAACGGCCTTGAAATATCGGTCGAAAAGAGTCAAACATTATATATTGGCAAAAATAATTCAAAAAAAGAGTATTTTCTCAATGGGAAAATTATTCCAAGCTTAGAAAAAGTCAAAGATTTAGGAGTAATAATTGACTCTAAATTCTTTTGTTGAACATATAAACAAAATAGTAAAAAATGCTTATTTAAAGGCATATCATATTTTGAGAATAATGAAGACTAGAGAGCTAAAAACTATTATAAGAATGTATAAGACTTACGTCAGACCTCAATTAGAATATGCTGTTGAAATTTGGAACCCTAACTTAAAAAAAGATATAGAAAGAATAGAAAAAGTCCAGAAATTTTTCACGAGAAAAGCCTTTAAAAAATGCGGACTTTTACATAGATCATATTCAGAAAGACTTGAAATTTGTCAGCTTATAAAATTAGCCAAGCGAAGAAATATTTCTGACTTAACTACCGCTTTTAAAATTATGAAGGGTTTTACGAGTCTTGATGCTAGTAAACTTTTTACTTTTTCTGATCGGTCCACTCGTAGGCCATTACTTTTGAGAATGCGGCGCACAACCGCAAAAAGTAAGAATAATTTTTTTAACCGTATAGCCAAGAATTGGAACAAATTACCAATTGTTCCAATTCAGGCAGATAAGGCAAATCAATTCAGGGCATTGCTAAAAGCTATGGTATGAGTTCTAAGGGATTTCATTGACATTTACATTGAGATTTATTTATTTATTCATTATTTCATTTCATTTATTATTTTATTTATTTTACATTTCATATTGTTGTATTTTTTGACATTATTGATTTAGATTTTTTTTTATGCGCCACATAAGAGCACTAATGTGCCTGTGGTTTGCTCAATAAATATATAAAGGAGCTCATTTTATATGTTTTACAAATTATTTCATTTGAAGAATTTATTGAAATTCCACCAAAATTCTTATTTTCAATTTATTAAAACATTCATATCTTAATTTTGTTTAATTATTTTTTATAATTTGGAATATCGGCATTTTTATTTATTTTAAACTCTTGTTCCATTACCGCATCCCCTGACTCTTCGGCATCTTTGCCTGCCACTTTAATATGTTTTTTTTAAATTTGTTAAATATATTTATAGATCACATACATAAATATTTAAACAATGAAATTTTTTATTTTATTTTATTTGTTGTTTTTTGTCTTTTATTTATTCATTTTTTACCATCGATTAATGAATGAACTTTTTTTTTCGCCCTTCCAAATTAATTATATAAATAATTTGTAATCAAATTTTTATAGATATTTTACTAATTTTTTATCGGTCAATCGGTTTTTTTATTCATTTCGACTTCAATTTTAGCAAATTTATCCATTATTATTTAGAATAATATTTTTTAATTGTTCCAGTTTGAATAATTTAATGTTAATTTTTTTCTTTGTTTTTTTTCTTTATTTTCATTTTTTTTCACTTTCTTTATTTATGCTGGTTTTTGTCAACCCTTCCAAATAAGAATAAAGATTTTATGATTTTTGTGGTTAAATTGGTTATTTGGGCGGTGCCAACCAGGGCTGGACGTAACTGATTAAATGCAGTAATTTGGCGTAATCCGTAATACGTAATCAGTAATTTTCAAATTTTTTTTTATTTTAAAAATTTTTATTTAAATCCATTCAAAAAAATGGGTTAAGAGTAATTTATGATCAGAATAAAGCTTTGCATGATTGTTTGAGCGAAAAATGAGCCAAAAATGGGAGAAAAATAGCAAAAATAGGGGCAAAATGGCAGATTCAGAGACTGTGGTCGAAAATTCTCAAAATGTTTTCATTAATTTTCAATGCACCCCTTGAGAAGCTTTTTTTAAAAACAAAATTAAAAAAATTGTACTCATTTGGTGGTGACGAAATGAAAATAAATTAAAATTTGTGTCGTAAAAATTCATTCTTTTTGAATTTTTAAGGTTCATTTTGGGAAGGTTTGTGAAGGGGTCCCGGCTAAGTTAATTGACGATCATTTTTTGATTTTTAAAAGCTTATCTCGCGACGTCCTTTTTCTAAAAAACTGGAGAACATGGGAGGAGGGGCGGGGTCAGGCGGCGCCGAAAGGCGACGCCCGGAAAAATTATGAAAATTTTTATTAAAATTGTTAAAAAATTTTGACTAAAAATGACTAAGATTAAGAGCTAATATTTAAAAATAATTAGGAGTTATGGCGAGGATGGTGCTGAGAAACGACGCCGATGAAAAAATTTCAGAATATTTAATGAATTTTGTTTAAAAATAGCCAAATTTTTATGCATTTACTCTTTTCCCCTTCGCTAGACTCCCGACCCCCTTTTATGTATGCTAATAATACTACAAATTACAAAGAATAAGTCAGATGAAATCAAAATATGGTAGCCTTTTAATAAAAATAAAAAAAAAATTCATTTTATAAAAAATAAGCTTACAAGAAATCGTCTCGAAAAATAATCTAAAAAAGCCAGTTACGGATCAAAATTACGGAATAATTCCAAAAATCCGTAACCCGTAATCCGTAACTCCAAAAAGGCCGTAATTTTCGTAATCCGTAATTACGTCCAGTCCTGGTGCCAACAGACAATTCTGAACCGAAACAAAATACGACGTTGAAAAATTAATAAACATTAAAAAATAAAGAGATTCTTAGTAGGGTTACACGGGTCCGGGTATTTGGGCAAAAATCGGGTCCGGGTATTGCCGGGTCCTGAAAAGCCGGGTCCGGGTCCGGGTCCAAGATTTTAAACCGGGTCCGGGTCCGGGTATCGGGTCCAACCGGGTCCTGAAAAAAATCCAAAAAATATTTATTTTTTTTCAAATTAGGTAATTTTGTCCAAAAAAATAAAAATTTGAGCCAATTTTTTATGAAAAATAAGAATTTCTATTCCGGCGGTGCCGACAGGCGCCGCCGGGAAAAAATTGGGAATTTTGGCCATATTCTTAGCAGATTTTCAGCAAAAAATTAGTAGTTTTGTGGACTTTCGAAAAAATTTAGCGAAGCGAAATTTTTTTGAAAATTTGGATAATGTAGGTTTTGGAGGGGAACCAACAAGGAAAATCGAAAATTTATGCAAAAATGCTATTTTTCCTTCAAAATTTATTATTTTGATATTGTATAAAAATTATATCAACATTTTTTAAAAATGTTTTATTAAGCAGAAAGTAATTTTATTTAAAATTTTGATTTCTGAAATGCAAAAATCTTAAAAAATGTTTAAAAGAAATCGCTATGAGAAAGAAGTGAACCTGAGAAACAGGAAACAGAATCCAAAAGATTAACCACTAAGCCACAGGAGCAATAAATTACTCATTTTTGAAATAAATCTCAATTTAATTAAAAAAAAAATTTTCCTTACCTCCAACTTTGGTCAACAATTTGATCCAGACCCCCATTCTTACCAGTGTACTTTTGGACCCGGTTGGACCCGGACCTACCGGGTCGGGTACCGGGTATTGGATTTTCAAAAAACCGAGTCCGGGTCCGGGTAGTGAAAAAACCGGGTATCCGGGTCTAGGACCCGGTCGGGTACCCGGACCCGTGTAACCCTAATTCTTAGGCGGCGGAAGAAGCCAATCGAAAAATAGCTTAACAAAAGCATCTAAAATATTTTTCATCCATTTTATTTATAAATCCACTAACAAATAAGGGATATTTATTTATATTAAAATATTTAAATGATTAAAATTTCCAACCATTTTCATTAATCTTCAGAATTGTTAAAACAAAAACTTCAACAATAGAATTAATCTTATTTTAAATCTATTAAACTTTTAAGTTTCAACCAAAACAATTTGTCCAATTAAATGAAAACTTTCGATGTTCATATTCAAAATAATTGAGTCTTTCTTTACTTTTTACATTATTTTTTCTTTTGAAAATTTAAATTTTTAAAATTAAAATTATGATTTCTTTTAAATAATTAAATTATGACTTATTTTATAAATTTATTTGTTAAATTATAAATTTTGCTTTAACCCCACGTCATATCGCCTTACGGACATTTGCGGACGGACATTTGCGGACGGACACTTGCGGACGGACATTTGCGGACGGACATTTGCGGACGGACATTTGCGGACAATTTCGGGAAGAAATTAAAAAATTTCATTAAAAAACTTTAAAAAATTTCTGAAAATATGGAATGGAGACTGAAAACGAAATAAAACTTTGTTTTTGGGCTTTTAGGCCTATTCGGTGAGAGTGCTATTTTTATCTTTAGAAAAAATTCTGAGACATGCTTAATCGCAAACAAAATTTGCTGGCAATTTCAAAATGAACAGCCTATTATATAAATGCTGAACCTCAGCTGTACTAAAATCCGATTCCCGACATTTTTGGGCATCGGATTTCCGATTTCCTTTCTGAAAATTTGTGGGGCCTCGAAATGATTTACTGCTGATTAAAAGTAGAGCAAGACTTATGTATCTTGGGTTCTTCTCCATCCCGAACAAATAAGGAAAAGAAAATTCAGGGGGCGGATAGCAAATTCCCCTACAAGATTTGTCTGTATGGCTAGAGAAATTTTAAAAAATGTCGTTGGAAAAATCCTCATTGGAAAATAAAGTTTCATAAATTTTTGGATTTTTCTAAAGATAAAAATAGCACTCTCACTGAATTTGAGTGTAACAGGCGACATTCACACTTCACCGATGATGGGGACCAATTTTACTTTAATCACTTAAATACCAGTAGTGAAATTAATTTCTTAGAAATGTAAAAATAAGATGCTAGGCCTAAAAGCCCAAAAACAAAGTTTTATTTCATTTTCAGTCTCCATTCCATTTTTTCAGAATTTTTTTAAAAAATTTTATGAAATTTTTTAGTTTTTCCCGAAATTGTCCGCAAATGTCCGTCCGCAAATGTCCGTCCGCAAATGTCCGTCCGCAAATGTCCGTCCGCAAATGTCCGTCCGCAAATGTCCGTCCGCAAATGTCCGTCCGCAAATGTCCGTCCGCAAGTGTCCGTCCGCAAATGTCCGTCCGCAAATGTCCCACTGCGGTCATATCACTCCTTTTTAATGTTGTTTGTGGTTGGGTTATTTTCTGATTTTACCCATTTATTTGTCTTATGAAATTGTGATTAAATTAAAAAATTTTGTGTATTTTTCCAAAGTTTTAAACTAACGAATTAATAAAGAAACCATTTTTTGGGCATACATTTTTAATTTTAGCTAAATGAATTTTGTTTTTTCTTTTTGTAATATATTTTTTTATTTCGCCATAATTGTTCATGCTCGCGTTCACAATATCATATCACTGACAGCATTAATTTTCGGCGATAATTTAAGATAAATTTCCTTTTCTAGTTATTTTTTTATCTTTTAATTAATATAAATTTTATTCATAATTTATAAAAAATGAAAGATACATGTTTTAAATTTTGTCAACGTTGTCGAATCATCTCTTTTAGCCTAAAATATGTTTTTTTTTTAATATTTTATATCCAATAAAAACCATAATTACTTAAATTTGTATTACTTTGGGATTGATCAATTTTTTATTTCTTCAAAATAATTTTTATATCTCAACATTACAATAAAATTTAACATTTCTCTGAAAAAGCATTTAAAAGAAATTAAAATTAATTTTTCATTTTATACAATTTAATAATTTTTTACTGTTAATTCTTTTAATTTATTTTAATTTATTTAGCATATTCTATTGCTGAATATTTTCTCTGACAAATTTATTCGCTGATTTTAAAATATAAATTGATATTATTTTATATATATTTATTTTTATAAATGTGCGAAAATATTTTCATTTTTTAAATATTTTACAACATTGAATAAATATTTGAATAAATAATTTTTTAAATTAGTTTATTTCGTTTAATTTATTCATTTTTTTATAGTTTTATTCCTCGTATTAATTGAATGATGAAATTATTATTTTTTTTATCTTTTTTAACTCTTGTCTTTCGTCGATTTTATCTTCAGAATTGCATATGCTCTTTATTTTATTTTGCCATTTTAATTTTTAACTTATAATAAATTTCCTCTTTAAATTCATTTATTTTTAATTGATTTTGTTTATTTTTTTATCTTATATATTTTAATCCATAAAAGTGAATAAATTTTCGTTTTTGTCCGATTACCTTCATATAATAAATAGATTTGTGAATATAATTTAAAAGATAAATTATATAAATAAGAATAAAAAAAAGCAAAGGGATAAATGATTAAAAATATTAGTTTTATTTGGTGTTCGGAATTTCTTATTTACAGGTAAATCCACCATAAAAATGGAATGAAAATTTTAAAAGAAACGCAACCAAAGCAACCTTTAATTTTAAAAAAGGAACAACGAACATTTTTAAATTTTTTGACTTTGTTCAATTTAATTTTGTTAAATAATAATTTTCTCGAAAATAGCTTAACAAATTAAAAATATATTTTTCATTTAATTCCAGGAGAGCTTATAAAAAAAAATCAAATTCCTTTGCTTTACATATAAATAAGCTATTAATGCTTAAAAATAATTTTTTTAGAGAAAAATTATGATTTTTGATTTTTCACTCGCACTATTTTTAAAATCTTTGAATATTATCATTGATCCGTGCAGGATTCTTTAAATTCTAAACAAAAATTGAATTTCAAAGCTAATCTCACGGAAGGATTGAAAATTATTTTTGAGAATTCCTTCAACTTATTTTTTCCATTTTTTTATTCTTATTTTTTTGATTGACTCAGTTAATTAATATTATTAAGTTAATTTATTTTTTTAGAAATGTTTTTCTATTAATTTTAATTTCTTGAATAATTAAATTTAATGATTATATAATTATTGGGTTTAAGTAATCACGACCGCCAGGGAATGCATGTTCCTTGTGGAGGAAACTGAGTTTATTTGTGTTATTTTATTAATCTTAATTAATATCTAATTAAAATTTAATATTTTAGATTTTTTGAACTCTTTGATTTCTGGCAGCATTTAATTTTCAGAGATATTTTTTGATAATATTTGCTTTTTCTATTTCAATTTTAAATTAAAACATCTGTTTATATATTTATTTTTTCTATTCATTCGACATAAATATAAGTGAATTTTTCAATTAAAATTAATATTTTAAAAATTTTGTAGAATTTATTTTTATAATGAGTTTTTCAATGAAGCCATTATGTAAAATATTATTTTTAAATTACTTTTTTTTCTTAATTATGCTTTTTTACTTTTTTCATTAAATTACAAAATTTAAAAAAAAATTTTCCTTTAAATTTTTATTACTTTTTTTCGTTTTTTTTTTTGTTTTTTTTTTTTTTTTGCTATTTTGCTTTGTTTATTATATAATCAAGTTGATACATGATTTTTAAATAACTATTTTTTAATTACATAATTATTTTCATCTTTTTTTAAATAATATTCAATTAATATGATTCGCATAATAATTTTTTTACCATTTTTTTTCTTTTACTTTTGGATTTACTTATTTTCCACTAGAGAAAGACAAAACAACTTTTTCTTAAGAAAAATATTGTTTCATCGGAGATCAACATTTAGGTTTTTATTTAATTATTAACAATGTTCATTTTGCCAACAACGTATATAAAACAACTTATTTTTAAAATTTTCTTCAATTTTTGAAAATTTATTTTAGCGGGAAATATCACTTGGGAGAGAGATAAGGCAAAATGAGAGAGTGCTGAACTTTCAGTCCCAGTCATACAAAACATTTTTGATGTAGGAGGGTAGAGAAAATAATTTTAAGAGAGAGTGCAATGGGAAGAAAATTTAGTTCCCTCCTTCGCTGATTCCTTTGGTCATAGACGCAGAATTATCATTATGTTTCTATTGTCTCTATGTCTTTGAATCTCTTCCGATAACCCTCTCTATTAAAATATTTTTTCTCTATTTTTTCTCTATCTTTCTTCATCAAAAATGTTTTGTATGACTGGGACTGAAAGTTCAGCACTCTCTCATTTTGCCTTATCTCTCTCCCAAATCATAATTCCCGCTAAAATAAATTTTCAAAAAAAGAAGGAAATTTTAAAAATTAGTTGTTTTATACGTTGTTGGCAAAATGAACATTGTTAATAATTAAATAACAACGTGAAGGTTGTTCGCCCGAATAAACTAATAAATAAATTGTTTTGCCTTTCTCTATTTTCCACTAATATTTCAATTTATTGAATAAAGATCAAAATTATTATCCTATTTAATAATTAGTTTTCTCCAAGTTTTTTTTATAATGACAACCTTATCTAAAATTTAATAGGTTTAATATTTTTAAAATAATTTTTCAATTTTTTCATAAATTTCACCTCCAAATTTTTCAGATAAACAATTAATGCTACTGTGTATATATATTCATCTGCCATTTAAAAAAATTAATTTCTTTTTCTTTTATCTCTTTGTTTCTAACAATTTAAGCTTTTCGAATATTTATCTTCATTTTTTCCACTTTTTATTGTAATAAGTGGGTTTCTTACATATTAAAAATAGAATTAGTTTTATTTATTATTATATTAAATTTGGACTAAAAATACAATTTATTTTTGGCTAATGATTTTCTTTTTAAATTTCAATTTGAAATTACAACTCTGTTTAAATTTTTAAAGTGAAATAATATAATATTTTAATTAATTGGCTTTGTTTCTACTCATTTCCTGCCTTTTAACATGTTTAATTTGATATTATTTTTTTAATAAAAATAAATTTTATGCTATTTTGTTTTTAATAAAAAATTTATTTTATTTTAAATCCATGTAACAAAAAGTGCGTTCGTTCTTTGATTATATGGATTTGATATATTTATTTTCAAATAGCTGTTTAGTTTTAAGAATTAATTAACTATTTGATTTTTAAAATGTTTCATTTTTTCCCTCCTTAGGCGTAATTATAATAATTTTTGACAAATTATAAATTCCTTAGCTTTTTTAAATAGAAATTTTTTTTCAGTTATTTTACAGCAAATAGTCTCAGCGTCAATAAAAATATTTAAATTTAGTTATTTTAAAGCAATGTTTTTTAATTGAAATAATATAATAATGTTAAAATTTTAAAATTAAAAAAAATTTAATTTTGAGGTTCAACTTTCTTCAATGTGTTTTTTCTTCAAAAATTCTGCTCAAAATAAATGCTTGCTTTCGTACCATTAATTAATGTAGAATAATTTTTGAATTGTAACATTAGTGTAAAAAAGAATAGGGATGAAGGAAAATTTATGGGAAAACTGCATGAAATGTGTGGAGAAATGACTGAAGATCTTAATTTACGCAAATATTGGGTGAAATTTCTGAAGAAAATTAGTAGATTTTAAAATCCTCTAGTAAATCTACTTATTTAAATTGATTTAAAATGAAAATTTTCATTTCAATGTAAATTTTTTTTGGTCGGAGATGGAATGCTTTTATTATATTCTTTAGTTTATTTTTTTTAAATAATTGTCTAATAAAATTTATTATTTTTCGATGCCGATTGTATTAAATTTAAATATTTTTATTGATTATGAGTTTTTTCATTAATAATTTATGCTAAATTCTTTTTAAATTATTGTTTAATGGGAATTTATTTTCTTTAATCTCGGCTGATTCTTCATATTGTTTCTAGCATGTTCCATTCGCGCTTTTGTTCTTTTAAAACAAAAATAAATAATTAACCCATTATGTAAAATATTCTTTTATAATTTCTTTTTTCTTAATTATACTTATTTACTTTTTTCATTATATTTACAAAAGTTATAAATATTTTTTCCTTTCAAATTTTATAACTTTTTTAATCATTTACAAAAAATTGCGTTGCGTCAAAAAGAATTGTTGAACAATTGAGATAATTAATCTTATAGACATTATTAAAATTTAAATTTTAAAAATTTTAATTTTTATTATTGTTATGGCAATTTGAAATACCAAAATTTAATTTTCCTTCTAATATCTTTTATTTATTTATTTTCATAATTTTTCTTATGTTTTTTTTTTAATTTTCAAGCCAATGGGTGGGTTTTCCGTTAGGTTTAATAAATTAAAAAACACTGATTTGCAATTTTATGCCCTTGTTCAGCAAATATTAACTGTTTGTTTTTAAGTTTACGGGATTGGGCATTTTTAATTTACGGGTAAACCAAAATATTAATCGAATGGCAGTCTAAAAGCAGAGTTCTCAAGCATCCTTATTTGTAAGATTTGTCTTTATTTGGAGGTGCCAGATCTTATAAATTAAAAATGTCCTTATTTCTAAGATTTGTACTTATTTTCAGGCATCCCCAAATTGTGCTTAATGATTTATTTCGCTGATATAAATGCAACCAAAATTACTAATTTTCAAAAAATTTTCCCGGCAGCATCTAACGACACCGCCAACCCCATAACTTTTTTTCTTAAACAATTTGCTCAAAATCGTAAAAATTGGTCTTTTTTTGGTGAAAATCTGTTAACAAATAGTATAATTGCCCAAAATGCCTTAAAGAACAGTCACAATTTTACAATTTTCTGAAATTTTTTTGTAAAAAATCACAAAATTTTGACAATTTTTGGGCAAAATCTTTAACAATTGCTTCGTATTTTCAAAAAAGTTTTCCCGGCGGCGCCTATCGGCACCGCCGGACCCCCCCCCCCCCCCCACTTTAAGTTTTTTGGAAAAAACGCCGCAAAAAAGTGAATATGCGGGAAAATGATAAAAATGATCAGCAGAAAAAATATTCAATTGTTTTTACTAGAGTGCCACTGGACCGGGAATTTTGGGCAAATCCGGGACCGGGACCTTTTCGGTTTGAAAACCCGGGAATTTTAGGCTGGGAAAACGGGGAAAAAACCGGGACTAGTCCCGGTCTCGGTCAAAACCGGGACCTTGGTACTCAGTTGTACTCAGTTGTCCGCTTCCAGGTCCCGATCCCGTGGCAGTCTAGTTTTTATGCTAATAAAATGTTGTTTTAAGTCGATTTTCATGTCTTTTATTTCGTTTCTTTAACGCTAATATTAGTTTTAGAAAAAATCTTTTTTTGGATTCCGAATCTTTTTTGAGCCATTTTGTCTTATTTTGAAAAAAAAAACTTAAGAACTCTGTTTAAAAGAAATGCACAGCATTATTATCAAAGTTACCGTTTTTGAATTTATTGAAAACCATAGGGGGGACCAAAAGGGATGGAATTTTAAGGACCTAAAAACAAAAATGGATGGATTTTTGGGGTTTAGGGCCTAATAAACCCTTAAAAATAAAACATGATTTTCTCGAAAAATAACTAAAAAGGCATCTAAAAACATTTTTCATTTAATTTATTTATAGGATTTTTTATTATCTTTTAACTTTTGTTAAAATATTCTTATTTTGATGATGTTAATTTATTTATTTTTAATACAGTTAATTGGCTTATTTAATCATGGAACCTTCATTGAATATTCTTTCATCTTCCGACACATTACGCTATATGGGTTAATTAATTAATTAATAATTATTGAATTGAAATTGAAATTGAAATTAGATATTAATAAGTATTATTATTCTTAATTTATATTTTACAAAAATAGAACGAGGAGCCCATTAGTCATCAGATATCTCCGCCGCTGTTTTTTAATAAAGGGAATTGTCCACCCTATTTTTTCATTTTTTTATTTTCAATATAATTTTCTGGTGTAAAAAATAATTGTTTACACACTTTTTCTTTAACTAGCCACCCTCCGCCGGCACTCCTGGCTTTCATGTGAAAGTGAGCACTGGAAGTGGAAATTGCTCTCCTTATATAGGCAATTTAAGTACTTTAAGTATTTTAAGTATTATTTTTACTTAAAATACATAAACTACTTAAAGTACTTAAATACTTAAAATACTTTAACAACTTAAAATACTTAAAGTACTTAAAATACTTTAACCACTTAAAATACTTAAAGTACTTAAAATACTTAAAATACTTTAACCACTTAAAATACTTAAAGTACTTAAAATACTTAAATTGCCTTTATAAGGAGAGCAATTTCCACTTCCAGTGCTCACTTTCACCTGGAAAGTCTGGATTTCCGGCGGAGGGTGGGTGAGCCACGGGTGGTTAGTCCTTTCCCCGTTCTGTCTGTCCGACCGACGACCAAGACGCTAAACGCCGCGGACATCACATATGGAGAGAGGAGAGAGAGAGAGAATTCTTGTGTGTAAATCCTTCTGTATTTTTCTTAACAATGGGAAGCGCGTCAGTGCGCTAATTGTGTGTGTGTGTGGGGGGGGGGGGGGTATATAACGGCCCCCAACTCTATACCTTTAAAGACAGACCCTGTCTCTAGAGGTACCTATTCCCTCCACAAAAGAAGAGGGGAAAGGCGCACGCACAGCATCCACCGGAACTCCAGGCTTTTCAGCTGTACGTGACTAACTGAACAGACTGAACGAAATCGCCTCTTTATATAGACAATTTAAGTATTTTAAGTATTTTAAGCAATTTAAGCAGTTTAAGTATTTTAAGCATTTTCAATTATTTAAGTACTTAAAATACTTAAATATAGGCAATTTAAGTATTTTAAGTACTTTAAGTATTTTAGGTGTTTTAAGTACTTTAAGTATTTAAAATACTTAAAGTACTTAAAATACTTAAATTGCCTATATAAAGAGAGGAATTTCCACTTCCAGCGCTCACATTCACCTGGAAAGCCAGGAGTTCCGGCGTTAAATTAAAATCCGCATTATAAAGCGCATTATTGTGAGGACTAAAAAATCAACTAAATAAAAATAAATTTGGGTTAGCGTAGCGTTCCATAACATATGCTTATTGGTGCCACACATGTTCCGGTAGCTGCTACTGCACGAACATCCAGACACGCACCTTTCGTGAGCTGCTACTGCACTAACAACCTGGACGGTGCACACCTCACACTTCTACCCCTCGAAGGGCTAGGGTGCGGCCAGTCTAAACTGAACTGCGCATGCCCTCAGAGCGGCTAGTTTATATTTTACAAAAATAGAATGTTCATTTAATTTTATTTTGCTATAATTACTTATAATTAAGATATGTTTTCACTTTCTAAATATTTCACTAGCACTTCTTACAATATTAATTTGTTTTTTCAAATGCCTGTCTTCATTTCTTTTAAACTTAAGTTTTGTTAAATGTTTAAATGTATTAATGTTGATATTTTTTAATCTCTCGTAATGTCCATTGTATCTTGCGCAATAATCTCGTGACTGTTTTTAATGTTTCAATAATTTTTTAATATTTATTCTGCAGATTGTTCTTAATTTATTATATGATTTTAGCATTTCTTTCTGTATTTTGCATTAACGAGAAAATTAATTAAATAATATTAATTACAAATTCAATTATTATTTATTAAATTTGTGTATTTTTTATTTCATTTCTTTTACAGATTTTACCATACATATTTTTCCATTTGTCATATAAATTATAAATGATACTGTGCATATATTCCATTCTTCGGCTGATATTTCTGTCACTTTAAAAAATTTATTTCTTTTAATTTTAATGTAAAAAAAATTAATTTCTTTTTTGAATATTATTTTGCTTTTTAAGTTTTATTTTAACTATTTTCTTTTACTTTTCTTTTCATTAAAATAATAATTATTATTTTTCTTAAGTATTGTGCTCCAACAATTGTCAGAGTCTCTCATAATATTATGAGGTATTTTGTTAGTTCTCAGATGCTTTTCAATGGGTTTTTATATTTATTTCTGCAAATTTATTGTTTTTTATTCTGTGATTTCAGCATTATTTTCTGTATTTTATTAATGCTTAATTCCTGGCAAAGTCTTTACCCTTTTATTAATATTTTCTTTTTTTAATAATTGGTGTCATATTTATTTAATTTTCGAATTTTTACCTTTTTAAATTTTAAAATAATTCATTAAAAATATTGAATTTAAAGAAATTACCATTTTTCAAATAGCTTTAGAAATGCTATAAGTCTTTAAATTATCAAGCATTGAAATGACTTGGAAGTTTTTTCAAAAATATTATTGCTTTGCTATCGAATTCATCGAAATTTTAACAGTTTGTATTTATGGGTTTGTTCGCTTGAGTGTATATAATTCATTAATATATTTCTATTATGTATTTTCTTTTTTATTATAAATGATATCGGTTTTTTTTCAGCAGCGGCTCAGCTAATAAATAAAGAATAATCCACAAAAAGTTTAATGTACATAGATATAGGAAAGGCGGGAAAATAAAAATAAAAAAAATTGAAGTTCCAAAGACAAACTCTCTCCGAATTATAGAAAATATATAATTTTAAATTTGTTTAAATAAAATAGGAAAATTTCTTTAATAATTTTATTTTCTTTATTTTCAGTAATTATTATGTTTTTAATGGTTTTTCGATCGTAAAACACTTTGTTCTCTAACTTTCTTTTTTCTTTTACTATTGGATTTACATTAAAATAATCGTTATTTTCTGCGCTTGATTTTTTATGTATTAGTTGAAATTCATTAGTCTTTTTTTATATCATCTTCTGCAACCCCTGATATTATTATTTTTTAATTTTATATCTCTTCTAACGATTTAAATTTTGATAATTATTAAATAAATAATTTTTTGAAGTATTTTGAATGGATTGCTTAAAAAGCAGAGGGGTCGATTTAGAAAGATATGAACAGCTGATCGAGATAATTAATATTATGAATAGATGAAAAAATAATTAAATTTAATATTGATTAAAAAAATAATAGCTATTAAGAAATTTTTCAAAATAATTAGCATTTTGCGTGATCAGAATAAAAAGTGTTTTATTTTAGTTGAAAAATTATGATATTTTATCTTTTTTTAATTTCATATTTAATAAAATAAATGCGTTAAAAAAGACAAAAAGTGACAAATATATGACTATAATATGAAAAAATTTAATTATATTTATTAATCTTAATTAGTTCAGTTTTGCATAAAAATAAATTGGGAATTCGATCACGAAATTAAATAAATCTGTGAAGAGCAGCAAGTTTTAAGTAAAATAAAATAAATTTTAAAAAAAGTAAAATTTAAACATGGAACAGTGAGAGAAAGACAAAAAAAAAGAAAATTTGCAATTAAAAACATTTAGCTAATTGAATGAAGCATTTGGAAACAACCAACATCATTTACGTAAATCTATCGGATTTAGTTAGTGATGGATCAGTCCAAGGCAATGATCGAGAGAATCTCAACATCTCAAAACAAAAAAATACTGCCTTCAGTCTCTTCCAGTATTGAATAAATATTCTGAAATTTATATATAAAAAACAAAATTTATTTTCCAATTTATTTTATTCTTCTATCGTATTCACTTCAAAATTTATTTTTTTATAGTTTTTTCATCGGCAATAAATAATTTATTTTTATTTTTTACTGCCAACTTTCATGTTATATTTTTCTTTTTTTTATTCTTGTTTATCTGGGTCGCATTTATTGTCTTTGACGATTTGGTACTTTTAAAATGCTTGTTGTTTGCCCTTAAGCAAGGCTGAAATATTTTTGAAAATTAAAGCTAAAACAATCGATAAATTTTATTCCAAATAAAAATGTGTGAATTTGAGGAAAATAATAAAAATAAAAGGGATAAATAAATAATTATTTGGTTTCAAAATGTAATTAACTCATGTAATTTCAAATTGTAATCATAATTAATTAAAGGAATATTGATTGATTTCTTATTATGATGGGTTTTTAAGTAACAACCCATCACCATCTAATAACTTGTTTGCTTTAAATAAAAGGATTTTTTCATAATTATTAAATTATTTAAATTATTAAATTTTGTTGGTTCACTTTATTTAATTTTTAATTTAAAAAAAAATGTTATATAATTATTTTACCATGGTATTAACCCGAGTATAATACAAATGTCGATATATTTTTCAATTAGTTTTAATTTGGTATTATAATATGAAAATAATTTTCGGAATATTCTTTTTCTTTTTAGTATCCGTTTTAATTAATCTTTAAAATGAATGTATTGGATAATTAATAATGAGAATCAATTGTTTAGTTTGATTGTCGATTAATTTAATTATCATAATAGCCTTGTTCTGGTTTATATTTAATTTTTATTTAATTTAATGAATTTATTATTATTTTCTTATTTTTCACTCACTGGCATCATTAGTAGAATTTGTTTTTATGAATATTTTTATAAAGTACAAAAGAATATAATTTTTATTTTTTAATAATAATAAATAATTTAATTTGTATTAAAATGTGTTTAGTTTTAAATAATTGACACAGCTTTAATAAAGGTTTTATTTGTTAATTTTTTTTTTTAAATTAATTATTATAGCTTTTTAATTTATCAATAATTTTATTTTTTTCCATTTTTATAAATTAATGTTCAACTGCTCTCAGTTATGTCAATTTACTTTTAAATGAAAAATTTATTAAATAAAATAAATGAATTTGGCAAAGAATTTTTATTTTTTAGTCAAAAATTCAAGAAATTGGTCTTTTTATGAATAAATGGTTTTTGCCTTTTATTTTAAATTTCTAATAATGAAAATATACACATTCGATAAAAAAATAAAATATTTTTTATGAATATTTATTTATAAACTTTTTAGATTATATTGAAATAATATAAAAATAATTTATTACAAATTCCTTTAAAATAATTCTAGGTTCTTTTATTTGTTTTTATAGAATATTTTACTCTCATGAATTTATTCTTAAACTCTTTTTTATTCTTTTAAAACAAAAATTTTTACAAAAATTTTAATTTTTATTTATAATATAAATATTCTTAATTTTGAATTATATTAAAAATCGAACATTTATTTTTTGCTTTGTATTTTTATTATTAATAAATTTAGAAAAAAAAGATTTAATATTTATTTGGTATAATTCTGTACCAACTTAAATATATTTTCATTATTAATCTAATGCCATATCTTCTCGTTTTTTAAATTTTTTGGCTCATTAGTCACCAGAAAAAGGATTTTTTGAAAAAAGAGGATTGAAAAATTTTTGTGGTTTTTTGATAGAAACGTGGTAAAAACGCATGATTTTTTAAAAAATTAGCTAATTTGGCAAAATGTTCGAACTTTTTCTTCAAATCTTAATATTTTTGAAAAATTCTCATTTTATGAATTTTAATTAATTAATTTCCTTTAGATAATTTTATACAAAAAAATAAATGTCATAGAAATTCAAATTTCTCCTTTCTACGAGAAAGAATTAATGGAGTGATTAAGCAGGCCAAAAATGATGCGGTTTTTCATTGCACTAGTACAATTTTGGCATAATTTGTGAGAAATACAAAATTTACTGCTAATAATTGATAACTTTTGCAAAATGTTCTGGTTGACACCAAAAACTAATTTTTTTGGGGCCTGATGTTCTTGTGTTCTCAATTGTTTTGCATTTTTTATGTTTTAAAAAATGAGGATTGTTTATGGCTGAAATGAAGATTTTAAACTTTTGTGATCGCATCTCTGAAGTAAACATCTTTTATTAATTAATTAGAATTAATTTAATTTTTCTCCATTCATTTTTGCTCTTATTATTATTAGATGTTTTAGCTTTTTTTAATTCCATTTAATAATTATTTTCACATTTATTAATTATTTTACCTTCGAAATATCGCTATTTTGTTTATTTTTAAACTCATGCGTACAGCCCTTCTTTCTGCAACCGCATCCACCGTAAGTATTTGTATTATTTGATTTGATTTTTATTTTAGGCACATTTTATTTTGAGTTTTTATCGTTTTTTGCATTTTTATTTACGGCTTACATCAAAATTTTCATTAAGCCAAAATGTTCCTGAAAATTAAAATATTTGTTTATATGTTCTGTGTTGAAATATTTATATTAATAAATAATTTAGATAAATTATTATTTTATACAATAGGTTAACAATTCGCGTAATTAAACGAATTAAATTAATTTTAAATTTTAGGAATCAAAATAATTATTTTTTTGTTTAAATTACAAAGTTCAATTGGGTAACTTTTACCTGTATTTGGTTAATAATAGAACAAAATGTAAATCGTTTATTTAAGTGTTTATTGCTTTAAAAGAAAATTATAGGTTCAAAACTTTGAAGGCAAGTAACTTATAATTTTATTTTTAGTTGGTTTTATTAATTTTCTGGCTATTCTTATATATTTTTATTTTATATTAACAAATTAATTTTTATTTAATTTTTTCATTTTCTTTAATCATGTCTTTTGAATCTTTGTACTGTAATTCTCTCTCGTCTACTTTATTAAAATATGACTGATTATTTTTATTCCTTAATTAACTTTTTTACAATCAAATTCTTTCTATTTTATGTGAAGTGAAATAATTTTAACAGAATATATTTATTTTAGGATCACACCGAATAACATTAATTAAATAGGTAATTATATAAACCAAAAAATATGTGCCGATGAAATGTATTTATTATCAAAATATTATTGCATATTTATTTATTTTATCACCAGGAAAGTCTCAGTCCCGGCTGTTTTTATTTCAAAAGATTAAACCCGAAAATAATATTATAATAATAGCAACATAATATTAAAGACAAAATATATTCATAAATAATGAAATTAGGAAGTTTTAAAATAAATTTATATTTTTTTTTGTAAAACTGGTGCAAGTAAAAATTAAAATGAAAAGTTAAAATTAAACCTAATTTAATTCACCAAAGGCGAAAAAGTAATTTTTAATTGGAAATTTTTTTAATGAAAAGAAACTTTAGTATAATTAAAATGGAGAAAAATAGAAAATATATTATTAAAGGAAAAATAAAATTCCTTTAAAATATAGCCTAAAATTAAAGTAAAAATGAATACGTGCCTTAGAGAGAAATGATTAATAAATTTTAAAATCTATATAAAAATGGAGGTTATAAAATTCTAAAAATTATGGAAAAATAAATTATCGCAAAAAAATACCAAAGAAATCAAGGAAAATATGAAGACCAAGGACATGAGAAGAATAAAGAAAAATAAATTAAATTAAAAAATGCTTATTCAATTTCCGGAATTTGACCGGAATCCAAAATTAGCTTAAATATATTAGCTAATATTTTGTAATTGGCTCTGCATAATTTTTTAACAAATATGGAACATTCATTATCCGGTGAAGTGGAATTTAATTAATGAAACATCTTATGTTTTCAAAATTGTATAAGAATACATACTTTAATTAAAAATTTAAAAAGTAATATACTTCTGTCAAATAATATTTAAAAACATAAAAAATTAAAACATTTAAATAATAAGCGCACAAATTATAGAAAAAAAAGTTAGAAAATTGTATATATTTATATATATTATATATACAAAAAGAATAGATTAATGAACTTTAATAATTTAATTTTATTTGGTGAAGGAATTATTAAATGTATTAATTAACAATTATTAATTACCCAATTAGACGATTTAAATAATTAATTTAAATAAGCAATTAACAGAATTAAATGATTTTAAAATTTCATTAATTTTAGCGAATCTTAAAGAAACAAATACAGGTGGTGGGTGATTTTTGTTTGTGAGTATAAAATTAAAATTTAACACCCAAAAAGCATAAATTAGAAATATTTTTAATTTAAAAATAATAAATAAACATTTGAAGCATTTTTATTGTTTTTTTTAAATATAATAAAATTTACATGGAAACTAATAAAAATAACGAATAATATATCTCATTTTATTAATTATTGAACTGAAAATGTAAAAAATATTCAAAGATATTTTTTATTCAATCATTTTAATATTGTAATTTAATTATTTGAGATGGGAATTTTAGGCAAATAAAAATTACGAATTTTCAAAATACTGCTTTCGTCTCCCTTTTGTTTCGAAAATTTTTCACAAATTTTGTCATTTTCATTTCTTTGGGTTTACAATTTTAAAGGATAATATACACAATTATAATTTATAAATTATATAAAAAGTACGAAATTATTACATTATGATTCAGTATTGGTATTTAAAATCTTAAGTATTTTATGCCTTGCTCTATGATCCATTAGAGGTTGAACGCCAGCGGCTATATAAATTTGTAACTTATTGAAAATTATTATTTTGAGTTTGTATATATAATAATATTTAAACTTTACAGTTTTTTATGCTTTTTTGTGCCTTTCTTTGGTAATATAATAACAAAAACATTAATGATTTTGAATTTTTTTTTTGACTTTTTTCCATTAAACAATTTTATTAAGTGGTTTATGTATGTATTCAATATTTAATAGATTAAGATGATTAATAAAGTAAAATTATGTTTCCGAGTACATGAGAAATAAATTAAATGATGACAAATAATAAATTTTTTGCAATTGGAAAAATATTCGGACAATTTGGAGGAAAATAAATAAATATTTTGTTGTTTTGCTTTACACATTATTTCTCGCTAGGTAACTGTTTTACTTATTAAGAAATTTAATTAAATTTTCATTTGTCACTTTCACATTCGAATCAACTTTATTAAAAATAAGAAAACATATATTAATTTTGAATTATTTGGATAAATAATTTTATTTTATGGGGCATTATTTATTTACTTTATTGGTTTTTTTACTTTACATAAATGTTTAGAAAACTGGTCTTATTTTGTGATTTTAAGGAAAAAAAGTTTTAGTGAATTTATGTTGGGAAATTTTGTAAATTTTGACTCTATTTGTTAACAGTTTTTCATAAAATTGCCATTATGACCGTGACCAACCCTACTCAAAAATATAAATTATTTTCTCTCTCAATTCATTAATTCATTTTTTATTAATTTAAAAAAATTATGATGGATCATAATTTTTAAAAGAAGTTAATTCTTTGCATATTAATTTTCTCAGCCTTTATTTTTATATACAAATTATATCATATAAAGTTCAATTATTATTTATTAATTGTTTGTATTTAATATGCTCCAGAAAAGAATAGATAGAACAAATTTAAAATAAATTTCTTTTATTTATTATTATATTTATACATTTTTATTAAATGATTACAATCTTGACACTCGGTTTACCAAAGACCCATCATTTTCTCCTCTTCTTTCGTCATTTTATTAGTTTCTATTAGTTAATTATATTTCCTTTTTAATTCAATGTAAATATAGAATAGATTGGATGATTTATATAAAATTGTTAAAATTATTTGCAAAATTTATTTAGAAAAAATTTAATTTTCCTTTTGTTGTTCACAAATCGGGAAAAAATTTGAATTAGTAAAAAAAACCCAAACACAAACATTGAACAGTTATAATATATTTCTTTTTGTAAGTTTTGTTGTTATTTAATTATTTTTTATTTTGTTGCATTCTTTGTAATGTTCTTATTATGTAATTTGATATTTACATTTTTATATTTTTAATATAATTATAAAAATCTTTCATTTCATTTAGTATATTATTTTTATGGAAATATAGTATTTTGTTACTTTTATTTAATCCTGGTCATATAGATGTATTTGACCTTTGTTTACAACGATGAGGATGGTGCTAGGTCGTTTCGTAAAATCCGCCATTTTTGAAATTTTTTCGACAAAACATGGCATAACTTTGCTTAAAGGCAATCAATTTTTACATTCTTGGTACCATTCGATAGCCAAGCTTTTCTTTATTAGATTGCCAAATTTCAAACAAAATTATCAAATTTAAACTAAGTTATGGCAGAAATAATACTTATTTTATACAACTTTTTCTAAAGTTGACCAATTTTTTTTTAATTTGGCAGGCTAATAGAGAAAAAGCTTAGCTATCGAATGATACCAAGCATGTAAAATTTGATTGCCTTTAAGCAAAGTTATGCCATGTTTTGTCGAAAAAATTGCAAAAAGGGCGGATTTTACGAAACGTCCCATTTCGTTCCCCTTGACACCATCTGTCATTTCTAAAAATGAAAATTGCACCCCCTAAGAATTGGTTCCAAAGTTTTCAGAAAAATATATCCCAAAAATTGACCAAAAATTCGGAAAATATACCACTAAGAAATGAAAATTTCCCAAAATTCGTCTTCAAATTTTATTATATATTTTCTTGACAAGTTGCAATTGAGCGGGCGAACTTATAAAATTTTTAAAATTTGTAGATTAAATATTTTGGTCTAATTTTTTGAAAAAAAAGAACCGACACAAAAGTTACATAAACTCAATACTTATTTTTTCAGAATAAACATATTTAAAATGGAAATAAATGTTATTTTACATCATTAAATTGCGAAAATAAAAGAAATGTGTTTTTCTAAAAATAAAAATTACAGAGAAAAAACCAAAAATCATGATTTAAAAATAATAAATGAAATTCTAATTAATATTTTAATAAAAATATTAGATGAAAATTAATAAATGGGAATAACTATACCACATCAGCAAGATTAAACATGTTAAAAGGGAGGAAATGAGTAGAAACAAAGAAACAAAGCCAATTAATTAAAATATCATATTATTTCATTATATCTAGAATATTTAACCAGAGTTGTAATTTTAAATTGAAATTTTTTAAAAAAGCATTCAAAATAAAAATAATTAGAGCCTAAAATAAATGATAATAATAAAACCAATTCTATTATAATATTTAAGAAAGCACTTATTACAATAAAAAGTGGAAAAAATGAAGATAAATATTCGAAAAGTTTAAATTATTTAAAACTAAGAAGTAATTATAAATGGCAGAAATATCAGCCGAACCAAAGTATCGAGAATTAGGCGATCGAGTCAAGAGTTTAATAAAAATAAAAATAGCGAAGTTCCATTTATAAAAAATTAACAAATTTAAAATATGAATATATTAATAAACTGTGAATAATTCTTAAAAGAACAATAAAGAAATGTAAAAAATTAGAAAGTATTATTTTAAATCATTCCAAGAGACAAAAAACCAAAATAAAAATAAAAATTAATTTCATATAAAAATATTTATTACTATAAATTGATAAAAAAAAAATTAAATGCGAAATTTATGTTTTTATTCAAAATAATTTAACACAATAAAGTGAGCAAAGAAAGCTTATCAACGAGCTAAGTCACCATGAAAATTAAATAAATATTATAAATATAATTGTTATTATTATAATAAAATAAATTTTAAAAAAAACTGACAATTTGTGGAAATTGATTAATAAACAAATAAATAAAAGAATGCTGAAAAATTGAAAAAACAATTGTTAATCCATTTGAAAATAACTAAAATTATAAGAAAAAAGTGAATTATAATTATTGCCTTTACTATTATCACAGCATCAATTGTCATTTAAAATTGGTTCAAATGCGAAACTGCATATATTTTTTTAAGAAATTCCAAATTTTTGAAAATAAACAGTGATAATAAGAAATTGTTTATTTAGCCGATAGAAATTAAATTATAAAATTAAGCATTCGAATGTTATTTGTGTAAAATTTAATTCAAAATGCGAAGAATATCTACTTTTAGTTCAGTGAGAAAAAATTACGCCAAAAATATAAATTTTAAAATATTTTTATTAACAATTATTAAATTTAATTATTCATTATCATTGATACTTTTTTAGGATCGACTCAGCACGAAAAAATCGAATAGAAAAAAATCATAAAAAATAATAAATAGGGTTTTTACGGATAATTAGCGAGAAAAAAAGATTAATTTAATTTTGGCATTCAATTTTTAAAGTTCAAGTAAATACCGAGGGTATAAAATATTATAAAATAAGGCTTTTAGTAGTGAATATTTTTATATAAATTTCTACTGAAATTTCCATAAATAAAATAATTACTATTAGACAGACTTTCGGCCATCATAACAGAATAATTGCCAAATAAATTTTAAGAATTAAATCAGCAAATACTTTTAAAAATCATAAAATTTATATAAACACTCATATAAATTTAAAGGAAAAATTAAATGAATACATAAAAAAAAATACAAAATAAAAAATCAATTAATTAAAGAAACATTTATCCAAAAAAAAAGAATAACAAACAAAAAAAAAATAATACAAAAAATATACTGTTTTTCAATTATAAATTGCTTTCCAATTTTACATTAATATAATTGAAAATAGAAAAATTGACGAATGCATAAATAATTAAGAAATAAAAAAATTCAATTGTATATTATAACAATTCACGTATGATTAATACGCCAATCCAAGAACCCCCATGAGTTCAAGTTCACAATATGAGATAAAAAATAATATGATAATTGGAAATAATAATAAATTCATCAAATTAAACAAATCATATAAAACACAGAAGTGTAATTAATTAAAATAAATTAATAAAAAGCAAAAATAAAAACAATAAAAAACTCACCTTAAGATTTCTCATAGATTAATTATATAAAACAGGAATATAATTACCAAAAAAACAATCCATCAACAAAAAAAAAGCGATAATACATAAAAAATGATAAAAAATAATATTAAATAATTATGTACATTAAATTAGAACACATTGAAATTCTCAAACATTGTCATGACCAAAGACATGAGTTTTATGAAAATATAAAAATAATGATTTTAATTAAATTAAAAATAATAGAAACAAAATATATTTAAGAATATTAGCTCGAACATTAAACAAAATCAGTAATAAAGAATAAAAAATTAATACCAATTTAAAAAGTCAAATTATACCACAAGTAAAGCATAAGAAAATTAAAATTAATTCTTGAGTAAATTATATAATTATTATTGTAATTGAATGCTTATGAAAATTTAAAAAATGAAAAAGCATAAAATAAACAATATTCATCTTAATTATATAAAACAGGAATATAATTACTAAATTGAAACAGAAATAATTAATCGAAAAATTTTAAATAGAAAAACAATAGATTAAATGCGATTATAATTAAAGGTTATGAAAAAAATGCTTATAAATAAAAAGGATTAAAATTTTTATGTAAATGAGTAAATAAATTAATAAAATAACATATATAAACTCATTCTACTCCACATGGAAATAACAAAATCAAATAAATATATCTAAAAAATAAATTAAAATTAAAAAAAATTACTGAGACATGAATAAATTTAATAAAAATTAATATAAAAGAGTCCGAATGAACGACGTGCTTTACGAAATCACGCACAAAACAAGTGAAGATTAAATAAATAAAGCAATAAAACCTAAATTATAAAATAATTACATTTTAAATATGTATTTTAAAAAGTGTAAATATTAACAAAATTATAACAACAACAATAGAAAAACAATAAAAATTTTGATGGTTTTGGTAGCAAAGATATAAGAAAAAACTTCCAAAGGATTTTTATACAATATTTGTTATATTAAAATTATAAAATTTTCAAAATTATTTGAAAATTAAATTTCTTGTGATTGTGGTAAATGATGTCTGTCTATTCGTAATAACTTGTTTCCGTGGATTTACAAGGTTGCAATCACGAACATATCATCTATTTCAACCATTTCTGAATAACTGTCATAATTTTAAAAAACGAAAATTATTATTATTTTTCAATTAAAAAAGGTTTGCCCTTGTTAGATTAATAACTAACAATTCATTCCCTTTAATTAATTACCTAATTTCTTTGTTTTTTATATTTATAATTAAATTTTTAAGTTTAGGCTTTAATCAGTAATTTATCTAAAGAATAATTAAGAATCTTTCATAAATAAATATTCATTTCAATTAAAATACAATATATCAATTAAATACATAAATTAACAATATTAAAATATGAACATAAAGCGCATATAAAACTCATAGAACAAATTAAAAGGCAATAAATAATTAATTTCTATTAAAAAACTAAAAAGTGAACTAATTTATTTATTTATTAAGTTAAATTGAAGAACTAATTGAAAACAGCACTTACATGAAGCGATGA